>CATIYI010000054.1:0-52176 GCA_949748255.1 Eustalomyia histrio
TTGCGTGATAATATCCAAGGTATTACCAAGCCAGCTATTAGACGTTTGGCTCGTCGTGGTGGTGTAAAACGTATTTCTGGTTTAATCTATGAAGAAACTCGTGGTGTTTTGAAAGTCTTCCTAGAAAACGTCATTCGTGATGCTGTCACCTATACTGAACACGCCAAGAGGAAAACCGTCACCGCTATGGATGTTGTTTATGCTTTGAAGAGACAAGGTCGTACTTTGTATGGTTTCGGAGGTTAAATCACTAAAAATCAGCAAATATTTCTTTGAAAACAATCGGTCCTTTTCAGGACCACAAAAATTATTTAAAAAGAGATTTATTATTTGTCCAAAACAATTATGTATTGTATTTAAATTTTGCAAAATGATAATTTTTATTAAATTTGATTTTCTACTTTTAAATTCATTAGCACAAAAATTATATGTGCCAAATAATTCAATAGGAAATACTGCTTGGCTCCGCGAGTATTTTCTTTAAATTTTGTGTACAATTTAATGATTATTTTTTAGTTGATAAGGAATTTGTTTCCTTTTATAAAAATAAAATTAACAAAAAAAAAAAAAAAAATTGTTACTATAAAAATAATTTGATATCTTATTGACTAAAATAATTATTTTTTATTATAGAATTTTTTTTAAGGTATAATTAAATATATTACTTAGAAATATATAAAAATTATTTATTACTTATAAATATATAAAAATGTATTAAAATTAAATGTTTGTTTATTTTATAAAATTATAAACTTTAAATTGTATGTTTTCGCTACTTTTCTCATTCGTTCGTTTTTATTGGATGGCGTTCGTTTACACAAATACTCAGTAAAAAAGAGAAAATTAAGTGACAGTTTGATGTTGGGAGTTTGCAAATTTTTGTTAGCAAGAAATAGCAATTAGAAAAATATATGATTAATTTTTGTAAACACAAATTAAAATATTTTACAACTACGTTGTTGTATGCAAAGCAACAAATATTGTAAAATTAATTATGGAAAAGATAAAAAAATATAAAATCTATTTCCACATCCACCATTTACAAACAGCTTGTAAATTTTCGTGCGCGTACTTTTTTTTAGAAAATTAATTTATTGTAAGTTTGTTACCGAATAATTCTTACTGTATTTGACTGAGAAAAGTAATCGAACGAACATACTAATAAGTAAACATTCTTTGTAAAAAATTTTTAAAAATACTATACCGATGAAATTGATATTATAATGTAAAATAAATATTTTACATTATAATCTTTTATTATAACAAAAAATCTGTAAAATAAAAGTTTTTTATTGGAATAAATTGTTTTAAAAAATTTGTTCTCTTTTTCAAAAAATAATTTGTCGTCCTGAAAAGGACGGGTTGGGTTGTTGGTTTTTAAATATGTATTTTGAATTGAATATTTAAGCCTTCTTTTCGGTTTTCTTGGGTAAAAGAACAGCTTGAATGTTTGGCAAAACACCACCTTGAGCAATGGTAACACCAGACAACAATTTGTTCAATTCCTCATCGTTACGGATTGCTAACTGCAAATGACGAGGAATAATTCTGGTCTTTTTGTTGTCACGAGCAGCATTACCAGCCAATTCCAAAACTTCAGCAGCCAAGTATTCCATAACGGCAGCTAAATAAACTGGAGCACCGGCACCAACACGTTCAGCGTAATTGCCTTTACGCAACAAACGATGAATACGACCAACAGGAAATTGTAAACCAGCACGGTTTGAACGGGACTTTGCCTTTCCCTTAACTTTGCCACCTTTACCACGACCAGACATATTTAATTTTTGTTTTTTATTTAACTAAACACTTCACTTAGCACTGAATACACAAAAATGATATCATTTCGTATTCAAACAGTTGCTATTTATACTTTTTTCATTAAAATCTTCACACACAAGAGGTGGTTATTTGTTCGTGTTAGCCGAGTAGCGACAAAGTTGAATTTTTCGTTCAACAAATTGTACTTAAGAGTCATATTTTTGGTGGTGAAGCCAAAATTGTGAACAGTGATAAAAGTGTTTGTGAAAATAAAAGTAAATACATATCTAGAATGCCTCCTAAAACCAGCGGTAAAGCAGCAAAAAAGGCCGGTAAAGCCCAAAAAAATATTACCAAGAGTGACAAGACTAGCCGTAGAAAGAAGCGCAAGGAAAGTTATGCCATCTACATTTACAAAGTATTGAAACAAGTTCATCCCGATACTGGTATTTCTTCAAAGGCCATGAGTATCATGAACAGTTTTGTTAATGATATTTTTGAACGTATTGCCGCTGAAGCATCTCGTTTGGCCCAATACAACAAACGTTCAACCATCACCAGTCGGGAAATTCAAACTGCTGTTCGTCTATTGTTGCCCGGTGAATTGGCCAAGCATGCTGTCAGTGAAGGTACTAAAGCTGTCACCAAATATACCAGCTCGAAGTAAATCGATTGCTATAGAAAAAATTATATATTTTTTCTTTCCTCAAAAGGCCCTTTTCAGGGCCACAAATTGAATTGAAAAAGGGATTAAATTTTTTATTGTTAATGTATAAATCAAAGATAATGATTAAATAAAAAGTTATTGTTATTTTTTAATGAAAATATCAATTTGATTTAAATTGTTAATGTAAATACAGATGTGCAATTTTAAAAATTGTACTAAATTTTTGCGTCGGTTAACCGGTTTTATTTATATATATTTTTTGCATAAATTTAAGTTTTTTTTTTTTTAATAAATAATACCAATTTGTAAATTTTATAACATTTATGGATTCTAAAAATTAAAACATTTATGGATTCTAAAAATTAAATTTTGTCTAATAAAAAATGCTAGATTTTCGGCTAATCGACGATCTTTCCCGCTAAAGGCAAATTAACTCGCAAGATTTTAAATTTAAACAGATTATTACAAGAAAATATCAATTCCGATTAAAATTAAGTTAGCCGATTTTCTAAAAGAATCATTATTGATAGAAATATTATATATATATATTTTTTTTTAGAAAAAACATGAACTTTTTAGATTTTTACAAACAAAAAAAAATTTTGTTTATTTTTTCTGTACAAAATTTCTTTTGATTTCCTAAAAACACTACTTAATTTTTTTTGTTAAAATATTAAGCTTTTTTTTAACAAATGTAACTATTTATCGACTTTCTTGGCTATGATTTTCTACACAAAATTGTTTACAAATTTTCTTTCAAATATATGTAAATCTGTTTGAGGTAAAAGAAAATTTAGTTATTTTGAATTTTTTGTATTTGTGTGTTCACAATTTAAGAAAATAACAATTGTTTTATTTTTCCGACGCCAATTTTAGGTAAAATCATTATGAATTTTCGATTTGTCTGGACATTAAATGCTTTTCTCCGAAAATACTGTAAATTTGTATTTTTTTTTTTTTTTTTTAGGTAGAAAGAAAATACATATTTGAATTTGCAATTTAATCTCTTTTTTGTAAATATTTTGTAGTCCTGAAAAGGACTGTTTAGATATGAAATCTTTTTTCCAAAAATACATACTTTTTTCAAAAAAAGAATATTTACTTTTTACCGGCGGCTTTTTTGGCAGCTGGTTTCTTTGATGGAGCTGCTTTTTTAGCGACGGGTTTTGCTGCTGCTACTGTTTTAGCCTTTGGTGCTTTTGGTTTAGTTGCTGGTGCTTTTTTGGCGGCGGGTTTTGCTTTAACTGTGCCAGTCTTTTTGGCGGTTTTAGCTTTTACCTTTTCGGTCTTCTTCTTTTCGGCAGTCTTTTTAGCAGCAGTTGCTTTCTTTACTGCTGTAGTAGCAGCCTTTTTGGTGGCGGCAGCTGCCTTCTTCTTTTTCTCACCAGCAGCCTTCTTCTTCTTTTCTACAGCTGCTTTTGTTGGCTTGGGATCTTTTGAGGCAGCAGCTGAAAGTTTGAATGAACCAGAAGCACCCTTACCTTTTGTTTGGATCAATTTTCCACTGGCAACAGCACTAACCAAATATTTCTTGATAAAAGGAACCAATTTTTGAGCATCTACCTTGTAAGTGCTGGTAAGATATTTCTTAATGGCTTGGATGGATGAACCACCACGTTCCTTTAAGGTTTTAATAGCAGCATCGACCATTACTTGAGTAGTTGGATGAGATGGAGTGGTCGATGGTTTCTTTGCCTTGGTGGAGGAAGCAGCTTTCTTTGCTTTTTTCTCGGCAGCTGGAGCAGCAACTGGAGATGCGGTAGTTTCAACAACGGCAGAATCAGACATTATAATAATTATTATTTTTTTTTTCTTTTGCTTTAATTAAACAACTTTTGAACACACACTTGTGGTAGTAAAACACTGTTTTTGTTTCGTAAAGTAAAATTTGAGCGGGTACCTCAACTTTATGAGAAGTTAATAGTAGTCGACTTGAGCATTTTTTAGATTTTTACTAACAGCGTGTGTAAAATTTAATAAAAGTTTTTTAGTATTTTTAATAATTTTTACAAGATTTATTAAAAAATTTTCAAAATTTCTTTACAAAATCATAGTTTGGATGTTATAGTTTCTATTTTATTAAAAATTTATTAATTTGAATTATTTTTAAAATTTATATTGTCATTTTAGTTGGAAGAATGTAAAAAAAATTCTTATAAATTTCAACAAAATTGCTAAATTTTATTATAATTCTTAGTTATTTTTAAACAAATTTAATGAAATATTGAAATTGTTTATATTTTCTACGTGGTAAATAAAAAATTTTGTTAAAAAATTGTTTTTGTGATTTTATAAAATTATTTCCAAATTAAGTCTTTGATAGTGAAATTTCTTCATATTGGCAAAATTTCCAAGCAATTATTTTATATAATTTTTCTTTTTAAAAAATACATTTAGATTGATTTATTAATAAAATTGATTATAAATTTTGAAAAATTCTACTGTTTTAACAAAAAAATATTAAGATTATTATTAAAATCGAAAATTTTGAATGAAAACCGTTGAAAAATATGTTTGTATATCCCATGTACATGTAGTATATGGTAAATTTAGGAGAATATGAAGAATGTCGAATTAAAAAAAAATATATATCATAATAAATGCGATGGCAAGATGTAAATATTTTATAAAATTATTTAAATATTATATCAAACTATTTCCAAAGCAATTTATTAAAATAAAATTGTTATTATTATAATTTTTTATAAATATTGATGAAATTATATGGAATTTGTATGTATATTGATTTAAAAAGGGTGAAATTTGCTTAAAGAAATATATATACAAATGTAGAAAGAATTTAATAATACATCAAAATATCTAAAAGTATTATTTCTTTTAGTCATATAAAACCAAATCTTAATTCTAAATAATATTTTTTTTAAATACATATATTCTTAGTCATATAATAAAAAATTGTGTTAAGCAAAGAATGCAAAATTTTCCTAAGGCAAAAAGAAAAAATTACAAAATTTTATTGAAAACAATTGAAATTTTTATATAAAAACTTTCATAAAGAAAAAAATTAATTTTTATTAAAAAAAAAAAAAAATTAAAATTAAGGAAGGAAAATCATTAAAAATAATAATAATAATAATAATAATACATATTGGTTTTTTAACTATTCATAAATTTGTTAAAAACGTTAAAAATAAACTTTTCCCAAATAAAAGCTGGACTTGTTTTTGATGATTTGTTTAGATTTCATAAACACGGGATAAAAAACAATGAATTAGCGATTGTTAAAAATTAAATGGAAAATAATTTGACGCCAAACCTTATTAGTTGTGAAAATAAAATAATATTGTGAAATTTGTATTTAAGAACCTAGATTACAAAATAAAACAATCAAAAAAAATTTGTATAACATTTTGGCGCCAAAATTTATTTTCATAGAAAACAGTCTAAAAATGCATTCATTAAATTCAAATAATCTAGTTTTATTTTAATAACTATAACTATTAAAATGGTAGTTTGCGTTCAAACAAAATGTTCTCTTTTTCATAAATAATTTGGCGCCAAACTTTATCAGTATTGTGGTATTTTTATTAAGAAATTTAAAAAATGAATAAAACAATAAAAAAATGGCCGAAAAATTTTGGCGCCAACCTTTATTATTTTTGATGGTAAAAATTATTTTTATTTTCATAAAATGAAAATATTAAAAAAAAAACAAGTTTGTGTAAAAAAAATTATTCTCTTTTTCATAAATATTTTGTGGTCCTGATAAGGACCGATTGTTTGAAAAATGCAGTTATTATTAAGAAATATTAATTTAAGCACGTTCTCCACGAATGCGTCTAGCCAGTTGAATATCTTTGGGCATAATTGTCACACGCTTGGCATGAATGGCGCACAAATTGGTATCTTCGAACAAACCAACCAAGTATGCTTCACTAGCTTCTTGAAGGGCCATAACAGCAGAGCTCTGGAAACGCAAATCAGTCTTGAAATCTTGAGCAATTTCACGAACCAAACGTTGGAAAGGCAATTTGCGGATCAACAATTCAGTACTCTTTTGATAACGACGGATTTCACGTAAAGCAACTGTACCAGGGCGATAACGATGAGGTTTTTTAACACCACCGGTAGCTGGAGCACTTTTACGAGCTGCTTTGGTAGCCAATTGTTTACGTGGTGCTTTGCCACCAGTCGATTTACGGGCAGTTTGCTTAGTACGAGCCATTTCACTTTTTCTTTTTTTTTTTCCACTGAACACAAACACTATTAACACAAGAATAACCATCAACATCCCAATAAGCTTGCTTTATATAGAAAAATTGAATGAATAATGTGTGTGTTTTTTGGTGGCTGTACATATGCACACTAAATGAAGAGACCAAATGTATATTTCTTGCTCTCTCTAATTTAACACAAATTTTGTATAAATATGAGCGTAAGCATTTGGAAATCATTAGTTATTGTGCATCATTCGTGAAGTGTTAAGTGAAAAATAAAGATTAAATAAAAAAAAATGACTGGTCGTGGCAAAGGTGGTAAAGGTTTGGGAAAAGGTGGCGCTAAACGTCATCGTAAAGTCTTGCGTGATAATATCCAAGGTATTACCAAGCCAGCTATTAGACGTTTGGCTCGTCGTGGTGGTGTAAAACGTATTTCTGGTTTAATCTATGAAGAAACTCGTGGTGTTTTGAAAGTCTTCCTAGAAAACGTCATTCGTGATGCTGTCACCTATACTGAACACGCCAAGAGGAAAACCGTCACCGCTATGGATGTTGTTTATGCTTTGAAGAGACAAGGTCGTACTTTGTATGGTTTCGGAGGTTAAATCACTAAAAATCAGCAAATATTTCTTTGAAAACAATCGGTCCTTTTCAGGACCACAAAAATTATTTAAAAAGAGATTTATTATTTGTCCAAAACAATTATGTATTGTATTTAAATTTTGCAAAATGATAATTTTTATTAAATTTGATTTTCTACTTTTAAATTCATTAGCACAAAAATTATATGTGCCAAATAATTCAATAGGAAATACTGCTTGGCTCCGCGAGTATTTTCTTTAAATTTTGTGTACAATTTAATGATTATTTTTTAGTTGATAAGGAATTTGTTTCCTTTTATAAAAATAAAATTAACAAAAAAAAAAAAAAAATTGTTACTATAAAAATAATTTGATATCTTATTGACTAAAATAATTATTTTTTATTATAGAATTTTTTTTAAGGTATAATTAAATATATTACTTAGAAATATATAAAAATTATTTATTACTTATAAATATATAAAAATGTATTAAAATTAAATGTTTGTTTATTTTATAAAATTATAAACTTTAAATTGTATGTTTTCGCTACTTTTCTCATTCGTTCGTTTTTATTGGATGGCGTTCGTTTACACAAATACTCAGTAAAAAAGAGAAAATTAAGTGACAGTTTGATGTTGGGAGTTTGCAAATTTTTGTTAGCAAGAAATAGCAATTAGAAAAATATATGATTAATTTTTGTAAACACAAATTAAAATATTTTACAACTACGTTGTTGTATGCAAAGCAACAAATATTGTAAAATTAATTATGGAAAAGATAAAAAAATATAAAATCTATTTCCACATCCACCATTTACAAACAGCTTGTAAATTTTCGTGCGCGTACTTTTTTTTAGAAAATTAATTTATTGTAAGTTTGTTACCGAATAATTCTTACTGTATTTGACTGAGAAAAGTAATCGAACGAACATACTAATAAGTAAACATTCTTTGTAAAAAATTTTTAAAAATACTATACCGATGAAATTGATATTATAATGTAAAATAAATATTTTACATTATAATCTTTTATTATAACAAAAAATCTGTAAAATAAAAGTTTTTTATTGGAATAAATTGTTTTAAAAAATTTGTTCTCTTTTTCAAAAAATAATTTGTCGTCCTGAAAAGGACGGGTTGGGTTGTTGGTTTTTAAATATGTATTTTGAATTGAATATTTAAGCCTTCTTTTCGGTTTTCTTGGGTAAAAGAACAGCTTGAATGTTTGGCAAAACACCACCTTGAGCAATGGTAACACCAGACAACAATTTGTTCAATTCCTCATCGTTACGGATTGCTAACTGCAAATGACGAGGAATAATTCTGGTCTTTTTGTTGTCACGAGCAGCATTACCAGCCAATTCCAAAACTTCAGCAGCCAAGTATTCCATAACGGCAGCTAAATAAACTGGAGCACCGGCACCAACACGTTCAGCGTAATTGCCTTTACGCAACAAACGATGAATACGACCAACAGGAAATTGTAAACCAGCACGGTTTGAACGGGACTTTGCCTTTCCCTTAACTTTGCCACCTTTACCACGACCAGACATATTTAATTTTTGTTTTTTATTTAACAACACTTCACTTAGCACTGAATACACAAAAATGATATCATTTCGTATTCAAACAGTTGCTATTTATACTTTTTTCATTAAAATCTTCACACACAAGAGGTGGTTATTTGTTCGTGTTAGCCGAGTAGCGACAAAGTTGAATTTTTCGTTCAACAAATTGTACTTAAGAGTCATATTTTTGGTGGTGAAGCCAAAATTGTGAACAGTGATAAAAGTGTTTGTGAAAATAAAAGTAAATACATATCTAGAATGCCTCCTAAAACCAGCGGTAAAGCAGCAAAAAAGGCCGGTAAAGCCCAAAAAAATATTACCAAGAGTGACAAGACTAGCCGTAGAAAGAAGCGCAAGGAAAGTTATGCCATCTACATTTACAAAGTATTGAAACAAGTTCATCCCGATACTGGTATTTCTTCAAAGGCCATGAGTATCATGAACAGTTTTGTTAATGATATTTTTGAACGTATTGCCGCTGAAGCATCTCGTTTGGCCCAATACAACAAACGTTCAACCATCACCAGTCGGGAAATTCAAACTGCTGTTCGTCTATTGTTGCCCGGTGAATTGGCCAAGCATGCTGTCAGTGAAGGTACTAAAGCTGTCACCAAATATACCAGCTCGAAGTAAATCGATTGCTATAGAAAAAATTATATATTTTTTCTTTCCTCAAAAGGCCCTTTTCAGGGCCACAAATTGAATTGAAAAAGGGATTAAATTTTTTATTGTTAATGTATAAATCAAAGATAATGATTAAATAAAAAGTTATTGTTATTTTTTAATGAAAATATCAATTTGATTTAAATTGTTAATGTAAATACAGATGTGCAATTTTAAAAATTGTACTAAATTTTTGCGTCGGTTAACCGGTTTTATTTATATATATTTTTTGCATAAATTTAAGTTTTTTTTTTTTTAATAAATAATACCAATTTGTAAATTTTATAACATTTATGGATTCTAAAAATTAAAACATTTATGGATTCTAAAAATTAAATTTTGTCTAATAAAAACTGCTAGATTTTCGGCTAATCGACGATCTTTCCCGCTAAAGGCAAATTAAACCGCAAGATTTTAAATTTAAACAGATTATTACAAGAAAATATCAATTCCGATTAAAATTAAGTTAGCCGATTTTCTAAAAGAATCATTATTGATAGAAATATTATATATATATATTTTTTTTTAGAAAAAACATGAACTTTTTAGATTTTTACAAACAAAAAAAAATTTTGTTTATTTTTTCTGTACAAAATTTCTTTTGATTTCCTAAAAACACTACTTAATTTTTTTTGTTAAAATATTAAGCTTTTTTTTAACAAATGTAACTATTTATCGACTTTCTTGGCTATGATTTTCTACACAAAATTGTTTACAAATTTTCTTTCAAATATATGTAAATCTGTTTGAGGTAAAAGAAAATTTAGTTATTTTGAATTTTTTGTATTTGTGTGTTCACAATTTAAGAAAATAACAATTGTTTTATTTTTCCGACGCCAATTTTAGGTAAAATCATTATGAATTTTCGATTTGTCTGGACATTAAATGCTTTTCTCCGAAAATACTGTAAATTTGTATTTTTTTTTTTTTTTTTTAGGTAGAAAGAAAATACATATTTGAATTTGCAATTTAATCTCTTTTTTGTAAATATTTTGTAGTCCTGAAAAGGACTGTTTAGATATGAAATCTTTTTTCCAAAAATACATACTTTTTTCAAAAAAAGAATATTTACTTTTTACCGGCGGCTTTTTTGGCAGCTGGTTTCTTTGATGGAGCTGCTTTTTTAGCGACGGGTTTTGCTGCTGCTACTGTTTTAGCCTTTGGTGCTTTTGGTTTAGTTGCTGGTGCTTTTTTGGCGGCGGGTTTTGCTTTAACTGTGCCAGTCTTTTTGGCGGTTTTAGCTTTTACCTTTTCGGTCTTCTTCTTTTCGGCAGTCTTTTTAGCAGCAGTTGCTTTCTTTACTGCTGTAGTAGCAGCCTTTTTGGTGGCGGCAGCTGCCTTCTTCTTTTTCTCACCAGCAGCCTTCTTCTTCTTTTCTACAGCTGCTTTTGTTGGCTTGGGATCTTTTGAGGCAGCAGCTGAAAGTTTGAATGAACCAGAAGCACCCTTACCTTTTGTTTGGATCAATTTTCCACTGGCAACAGCACTAACCAAATATTTCTTGATAAAAGGAGCCAATTTTTGAGCATCTACCTTGTAAGTGCTGGTAAGATATTTCTTAATGGCTTGGATGGATGAACCACCACGTTCCTTTAAGGTTTTAATAGCAGCATCGACCATTACTTGAGTAGTTGGATGAGATGGAGTGGTCGATGGTTTCTTTGCCTTGGTGGAGGAAGCAGCTTTCTTTGCTTTTTTCTCGGCAGCTGGAGCAGCAACTGGAGATGCGGTAGTTTCAACAACGGCAGAATCAGACATTATAATAATTATTATTTTTTTTTTCTTTTGCTTTAATTAAACAACTTTTGAACACACACTTGTGGTAGTAAAACACTGTTTTTGTTTCGTAAAGTAAAATTTGAGCGGGTACCTCAACTTTATGAGAAGTTAATAGTAGTCGACTTGAGCATTTTTTAGATTTTTACTAACAGCGTGTGTAAAATTTAATAAAAGTTTTTTAGTATTTTTAATAATTTTTACAAGATTTATTAAAAAATTTTCAAAATTTCTTTACAAAATCATAGTTTGGATGTTATAGTTTCTATTTTATTAAAAATTTATTAATTTGAATTATTTTTAAAACTTATATTGTCATTTTAGTTGGAAGAATGTAAAAAAAATTCTTATAAATTTCAACAAAATTGCTAAATTTTATTATAATTCTTAGTTATTTTTAAACAAATTTAATGAAATATTGAAATTGTTTATATTTTCTACGTGGTAAATAAAAAATTTTGTTAAAAAATTGTTTTTGTGATTTTATAAAATTATTTCCAAATTAAGTCTTTGATAGTGAAATTTCTTCATATTGGCAAAATTTCCAAGCAATTATTTTATATAATTTTTCTTTTTAAAAAATACATTTAGATTGATTTATTAATAAAATTGATTATAAATTTTGAAAAATTCTACTGTTTTAACAAAAAAATATTAAGATTATTATTAAAATCGAAAATTTTGAATGAAAACCGTTGAAAAATATGTTTGTATATCCCATGTACATGTAGTATATGGTAAATTTAGGAGAATATGAAGAATGTCGAATTAAAAAAAAATATATATCATAATAAATGCGATGGCAAGATGTAAATATTTTATAAAATTATTTAAATATTATATCAAACTATTTCCAAAGCAATTTATTAAAATAAAATTGTTATTATTATAATTTTTTATAAATATTGATGAAATTATATGGAATTTGTATGTATATTGATTTAAAAAGGGTGAAATTTGCTTAAAGAAATATATATACAAATGTAGAAAGAATTTAATAATACATCAAAATATCTAAAAGTATTATTTCTTTTAGTCATATAAAACCAAATCTTAATTCTAAATAATATTTTTTTTAAATACATATATTCTTAGTCATATAATAAAAAATTGTGTTAAGCAAAGAATGCAAAATTTTCCTAAGGCAAAAAGAAAAAATTACAAAATTTTATTGAAAACAATTGAAATTTTTATATAAAAACTTTCATAAAGAAAAAAATTAATTTTTATTAAAAAAAAAAAAAATTAAAATTAAGGAAGGAAAATCATTAAAAATAATAATAATAATAATAATAATACATATTGGTTTTTTAACTATTCATAAATTTGTTAAAAACGTTAAAAATAAACTTTTCCCAAATAAAAGCTGGACTTGTTTTTGATGATTTGTTTAGATTTCATAAACACGGGACAAAAAACAATGAATTAGCGATTGTTAAAAATTAAATGGAAAATAATTTGACGCCAAACCTTATTAGTTGTGAAAATAAAATAATATTGTGAAATTTGTATTTAAGAACCTAGATTACAAAATAAAACAATCAAAAAAAATTTGTATAACATTTTGGCGCCAAAATTTATTTTCATAGAAAACAGTCTAAAAATGCATTCATTAAATTCAAATAATCTAGTTTTATTTTAATAACTATAACTATTAAAATGGTAGTTTGCGTTCAAACAAAATGTTCTCTTTTTCATAAATAATTTGGCGCCAAACTTTATCAGTATTGTGGTATTTTTATTAAGAAATTTAAAAAATGAATAAAACAATAAAAAAATGGCCGAAAAATTTTGGCGCCAACCTTTATTATTTTTGATGGTAAAAATTATTTTTATTTTCATAAAATGAAAATATTAAAAAAAAAACAAGTTTGTGTAAAAAAAATTATTCTCTTTTTCATAAATATTTTGTGGTCCTGATAAGGACCGATTGTTTGAAAAATGCAGTTATTATTAAGAAATATTAATTTAAGCACGTTCTCCACGAATGCGTCTAGCCAGTTGAATATCTTTGGGCATAATTGTCACACGCTTGGCATGAATGGCGCACAAATTGGTATCTTCGAACAAACCAACCAAGTATGCTTCACTAGCTTCTTGAAGGGCCATAACAGCAGAGCTCTGGAAACGCAAATCAGTCTTGAAATCTTGAGCAATTTCACGAACCAAACGTTGGAAAGGCAATTTGCGGATCAACAATTCAGTACTCTTTTGATAACGACGGATTTCACGTAAAGCAACTGTACCAGGGCGATAACGATGAGGTTTTTTAACACCACCGGTAGCTGGAGCACTTTTACGAGCTGCTTTGGTAGCCAATTGTTTACGTGGTGCTTTGCCACCAGTCGATTTACGGGCAGTTTGCTTAGTACGAGCCATTTCACTTTTTCTTTTTTTTTTTCCACTGAACACAAACACTATTAACACAAGAATAACCATCAACATCCCAATAAGCTTGCTTTATATAGAAAAATTGAATGAATAATGTGTGTGTTTTTTGGTGGCTGTACATATGCACACTAAATGAAGAGACCAAATGTATATTTCTTGCTCTCTCTAATTTAACACAAATTTTGTATAAATATGAGCGTAAGCATTTGGAAATCATTAGTTATTGTGCATCATTCGTGAAGTGTTAAGTGAAAAATAAAGATTAAATAAAAAAAAATGACTGGTCGTGGCAAAGGTGGTAAAGGTTTGGGAAAAGGTGGCGCTAAACGTCATCGTAAAGTCTTGCGTGATAATATCCAAGGTATTACCAAGCCAGCTATTAGACGTTTGGCTCGTCGTGGTGGTGTAAAACGTATTTCTGGTTTAATCTATGAAGAAACTCGTGGTGTTTTGAAAGTCTTCCTAGAAAACGTCATTCGTGATGCTGTCACCTATACTGAACACGCCAAGAGGAAAACCGTCACCGCTATGGATGTTGTTTATGCTTTGAAGAGACAAGGTCGTACTTTGTATGGTTTCGGAGGTTAAATCACTAAAAATCAGCAAATATTTCTTTGAAAACAATCGGTCCTTTTCAGGACCACAAAAATTATTTAAAAAGAGATTTATTATTTGTCCAAAACAATTATGTATTGTATTTAAATTTTGCAAAATGATAATTTTTATTAAATTTGATTTTCTACTTTTAAATTCATTAGCACAAAAATTATATGTGCCAAATAATTCAATAGGAAATACTGCTTGGCTCCGCGAGTATTTTCTTTAAATTTTGTGTACAATTTAATGATTATTTTTTAGTTGATAAGGAATTTGTTTCCTTTTATAAAAATAAAATTAACAAAAAAAAAAAAAAAATTGTTACTATAAAAATAATTTGATATCTTATTGACTAAAATAATTATTTTTTATTATAGAATTTTTTTTAAGGTATAATTAAATATATTACTTAGAAATATATAAAAATTATTTATTACTTATAAATATATAAAAATGTATTAAAATTAAATGTTTGTTTATTTTATAAAATTATAAACTTTAAATTGTATGTTTTCGCTACTTTTCTCATTCGTTCGTTTTTATTGGATGGCGTTCGTTTACACAAATACTCAGTAAAAAAGAGAAAATTAAGTGACAGTTTGATGTTGGGAGTTTGCAAATTTTTGTTAGCAAGAAATAGCAATTAGAAAAATATATGATTAATTTTTGTAAACACAAATTAAAATATTTTACAACTACGTTGTTGTATGCAAAGCAACAAATATTGTAAAATTAATTATGGAAAAGATAAAAAAATATAAAATCTATTTCCACATCCACCATTTACAAACAGCTTGTAAATTTTCGTGCGCGTACTTTTTTTTAGAAAATTAATTTATTGTAAGTTTGTTACCGAATAATTCTTACTGTATTTGACTGAGAAAAGTAATCGAACGAACATACTAATAAGTAAACATTCTTTGTAAAAAATTTTTAAAAATACTATACCGATGAAATTGATATTATAATGTAAAATAAATATTTTACATTATAATCTTTTATTATAACAAAAAATCTGTAAAATAAAAGTTTTTTATTGGAATAAATTGTTTTAAAAAATTTGTTCTCTTTTTCAAAAAATAATTTGTCGTCCTGAAAAGGACGGGTTGGGTTGTTGGTTTTTAAATATGTATTTTGAATTGAATATTTAAGCCTTCTTTTCGGTTTTCTTGGGTAAAAGAACAGCTTGAATGTTTGGCAAAACACCACCTTGAGCAATGGTAACACCAGACAACAATTTGTTCAATTCCTCATCGTTACGGATTGCTAACTGCAAATGACGAGGAATAATTCTGGTCTTTTTGTTGTCACGAGCAGCATTACCAGCCAATTCCAAAACTTCAGCAGCCAAGTATTCCATAACGGCAGCTAAATAAACTGGAGCACCGGCACCAACACGTTCAGCGTAATTGCCTTTACGCAACAAACGATGAATACGACCAACAGGAAATTGTAAACCAGCACGGTTTGAACGGGACTTTGCCTTTCCCTTAACTTTGCCACCTTTACCACGACCAGACATATTTAATTTTTGTTTTTTATTTAACTAACACTTCACTTAGCACTGAATACACAAAAATGATATCATTTCGTATTCAAACAGTTGCTATTTATACTTTTTTCATTAAAATCTTCACACACAAGAGGTGGTTATTTGTTCGTGTTAGCCGAGTAGCGACAAAGTTGAATTTTTCGTTCAACAAATTGTACTTAAGAGTCATATTTTTGGTGGTGAAGCCAAAATTGTGAACAGTGATAAAAGTGTTTGTGAAAATAAAAGTAAATACATATCTAGAATGCCTCCTAAAACCAGCGGTAAAGCAGCAAAAAAGGCCGGTAAAGCCCAAAAAAATATTACCAAGAGTGACAAGACTAGCCGTAGAAAGAAGCGCAAGGAAAGTTATGCCATCTACATTTACAAAGTATTGAAACAAGTTCATCCCGATACTGGTATTTCTTCAAAGGCCATGAGTATCATGAACAGTTTTGTTAATGATATTTTTGAACGTATTGCCGCTGAAGCATCTCGTTTGGCCCAATACAACAAACGTTCAACCATCACCAGTCGGGAAATTCAAACTGCTGTTCGTCTATTGTTGCCCGGTGAATTGGCCAAGCATGCTGTCAGTGAAGGTACTAAAGCTGTCACCAAATATACCAGCTCGAAGTAAATCGATTGCTATAGAAAAAATTATATATTTTTTCTTTCCTCAAAAGGCCCTTTTCAGGGCCACAAATTGAATTGAAAAAGGGATTAAATTTTTTATTGTTAATGTATAAATCAAAGATAATGATTAAATAAAAAGTTATTGTTATTTTTTAATGAAAATATCAATTTGATTTAAATTGTTAATGTAAATACAGATGTGCAATTTTAAAAATTGTACTAAATTTTTGCGTCGGTTAACCGGTTTTATTTATATATATTTTTTGCATAAATTTAAGTTTTTTTTTTTTTAATAAATAATACCAATTTGTAAATTTTATAACATTTATGGATTCTAAAAATTAAAACATTTATGGATTCTAAAAATTAAATTTTGTCTAATAAAAACTGCTAGATTTTCGGCTAATCGACGATCTTTCCCGCTAAAGGCAAATTAAACCGCAAGATTTTAAATTTAAACAGATTATTACAAGAAAATATCAATTCCGATTAAAATTAAGTTAGCCGATTTTCTAAAAGAATCATTATTGATAGAAATATTATATATATATATTTTTTTTTAGAAAAAACATGAACTTTTTAGATTTTTACAAACAAAAAAAAATTTTGTTTATTTTTTCTGTACAAAATTTCTTTTGATTTCCTAAAAACACTACTTAATTTTTTTTGTTAAAATATTAAGCTTTTTTTTAACAAATGTAACTATTTATCGACTTTCTTGGCTATGATTTTCTACACAAAATTGTTTACAAATTTTCTTTCAAATATATGTAAATCTGTTTGAGGTAAAAGAAAATTTAGTTATTTTGAATTTTTTGTATTTGTGTGTTCACAATTTAAGAAAATAACAATTGTTTTATTTTTCCGACGCCAATTTTAGGTAAAATCATTATGAATTTTCGATTTGTCTGGACATTAAATGCTTTTCTCCGAAAATACTGTAAATTTGTATTTTTTTTTTTTTTTTTTAGGTAGAAAGAAAATACATATTTGAATTTGCAATTTAATCTCTTTTTTGTAAATATTTTGTAGTCCTGAAAAGGACTGTTTAGATATGAAATCTTTTTTCCAAAAATACATACTTTTTTCAAAAAAAGAATATTTACTTTTTACCGGCGGCTTTTTTGGCAGCTGGTTTCTTTGATGGAGCTGCTTTTTTAGCGACGGGTTTTGCTGCTGCTACTGTTTTAGCCTTTGGTGCTTTTGGTTTAGTTGCTGGTGCTTTTTTGGCGGCGGGTTTTGCTTTAACTGTGCCAGTCTTTTTGGCGGTTTTAGCTTTTACCTTTTCGGTCTTCTTCTTTTCGGCAGTCTTTTTAGCAGCAGTTGCTTTCTTTACTGCTGTAGTAGCAGCCTTTTTGGTGGCGGCAGCTGCCTTCTTCTTTTTCTCACCAGCAGCCTTCTTCTTCTTTTCTACAGCTGCTTTTGTTGGCTTGGGATCTTTTGAGGCAGCAGCTGAAAGTTTGAATGAACCAGAAGCACCCTTACCTTTTGTTTGGATCAATTTTCCACTGGCAACAGCACTAACCAAATATTTCTTGATAAAAGGAGCCAATTTTTGAGCATCTACCTTGTAAGTGCTGGTAAGATATTTCTTAATGGCTTGGATGGATGAACCACCACGTTCCTTTAAGGTTTTAATAGCAGCATCGACCATTACTTGAGTAGTTGGATGAGATGGAGTGGTCGATGGTTTCTTTGCCTTGGTGGAGGAAGCAGCTTTCTTTGCTTTTTTCTCGGCAGCTGGAGCAGCAACTGGAGATGCGGTAGTTTCAACAACGGCAGAATCAGACATTATAATAATTATTATTTTTTTTTTCTTTTGCTTTAATTAAACAACTTTTGAACACACACTTGTGGTAGTAAAACACTGTTTTTGTTTCGTAAAGTAAAATTTGAGCGGGTACCTCAACTTTATGAGAAGTTAATAGTAGTCGACTTGAGCATTTTTTAGATTTTTACTAACAGCGTGTGTAAAATTTAATAAAAGTTTTTTAGTATTTTTAATAATTTTTACAAGATTTATTAAAAAATTTTCAAAATTTCTTTACAAAATCATAGTTTGGATGTTATAGTTTCTATTTTATTAAAAATTTATTAATTTGAATTATTTTTAAAACTTATATTGTCATTTTAGTTGGAAGAATGTAAAAAAAATTCTTATAAATTTCAACAAAATTGCTAAATTTTATTATAATTCTTAGTTATTTTTAAACAAATTTAATGAAATATTGAAATTGTTTATATTTTCTACGTGGTAAATAAAAAATTTTGTTAAAAAATTGTTTTTGTGATTTTATAAAATTATTTCCAAATTAAGTCTTTGATAGTGAAATTTCTTCATATTGGCAAAATTTCCAAGCAATTATTTTATATAATTTTTCTTTTTAAAAAATACATTTAGATTGATTTATTAATAAAATTGATTATAAATTTTGAAAAATTCTACTGTTTTAACAAAAAAATATTAAGATTATTATTAAAATCGAAAATTTTGAATGAAAACCGTTGAAAAATATGTTTGTATATCCCATGTACATGTAGTATATGGTAAATTTAGGAGAATATGAAGAATGTCGAATTAAAAAAAAATATATATCATAATAAATGCGATGGCAAGATGTAAATATTTTATAAAATTATTTAAATATTATATCAAACTATTTCCAAAGCAATTTATTAAAATAAAATTGTTATTATTATAATTTTTTATAAATATTGATGAAATTATATGGAATTTGTATGTATATTGATTTAAAAAGGGTGAAATTTGCTTAAAGAAATATATATACAAATGTAGAAAGAATTTAATAATACATCAAAATATCTAAAAGTATTATTTCTTTTAGTCATATAAAACCAAATCTTAATTCTAAATAATATTTTTTTTAAATACATATATTCTTAGTCATATAATAAAAAATTGTGTTAAGCAAAGAATGCAAAATTTTCCTAAGGCAAAAAGAAAAAATTACAAAATTTTATTGAAAACAATTGAAATTTTTATATAAAAACTTTCATAAAGAAAAAAATTAATTTTTATTAAAAAAAAAAAAAATTAAAATTAAGGAAGGAAAATCATTAAAAATAATAATAATAATAATAATAATACATATTGGTTTTTTAACTATTCATAAATTTGTTAAAAACGTTAAAAATAAACTTTTCCCAAATAAAAGCTGGACTTGTTTTTGATGATTTGTTTAGATTTCATAAACACGGGACAAAAAACAATGAATTAGCGATTGTTAAAAATTAAATGGAAAATAATTTGACGCCAAACCTTATTAGTTGTGAAAATAAAATAATATTGTGAAATTTGTATTTAAGAACCTAGATTACAAAATAAAACAATCAAAAAAAATTTGTATAACATTTTGGCGCCAAAATTTATTTTCATAGAAAACAGTCTAAAAATGCATTCATTAAATTCAAATAATCTAGTTTTATTTTAATAACTATAACTATTAAAATGGTAGTTTGCGTTCAAACAAAATGTTCTCTTTTTCATAAATAATTTGGCGCCAAACTTTATCAGTATTGTGGTATTTTTATTAAGAAATTTAAAAAATGAATAAAACAATAAAAAAATGGCCGAAAAATTTTGGCGCCAACCTTTATTATTTTTGATGGTAAAAATTATTTTTATTTTCATAAAATGAAAATATTAAAAAAAAAACAAGTTTGTGTAAAAAAAATTATTCTCTTTTTCATAAATATTTTGTGGTCCTGATAAGGACCGATTGTTTGAAAAATGCAGTTATTATTAAGAAATATTAATTTAAGCACGTTCTCCACGAATGCGTCTAGCCAGTTGAATATCTTTGGGCATAATTGTCACACGCTTGGCATGAATGGCGCACAAATTGGTATCTTCGAACAAACCAACCAAGTATGCTTCACTAGCTTCTTGAAGGGCCATAACAGCAGAGCTCTGGAAACGCAAATCAGTCTTGAAATCTTGAGCAATTTCACGAACCAAACGTTGGAAAGGCAATTTGCGGATCAACAATTCAGTACTCTTTTGATAACGACGGATTTCACGTAAAGCAACTGTACCAGGGCGATAACGATGAGGTTTTTTAACACCACCGGTAGCTGGAGCACTTTTACGAGCTGCTTTGGTAGCCAATTGTTTACGTGGTGCTTTGCCACCAGTCGATTTACGGGCAGTTTGCTTAGTACGAGCCATTTCACTTTTTCTTTTTTTTTTTCCACTGAACACAAACACTATTAACACAAGAATAACCATCAACATCCCAATAAGCTTGCTTTATATAGAAAAATTGAATGAATAATGTGTGTGTTTTTTGGTGGCTGTACATATGCACACTAAATGAAGAGACCAAATGTATATTTCTTGCTCTCTCTAATTTAACACAAATTTTGTATAAATATGAGCGTAAGCATTTGGAAATCATTAGTTATTGTGCATCATTCGTGAAGTGTTAAGTGAAAAATAAAGATTAAATAAAAAAAAATGACTGGTCGTGGCAAAGGTGGTAAAGGTTTGGGAAAAGGTGGCGCTAAACGTCATCGTAAAGTCTTGCGTGATAATATCCAAGGTATTACCAAGCCAGCTATTAGACGTTTGGCTCGTCGTGGTGGTGTAAAACGTATTTCTGGTTTAATCTATGAAGAAACTCGTGGTGTTTTGAAAGTCTTCCTAGAAAACGTCATTCGTGATGCTGTCACCTATACTGAACACGCCAAGAGGAAAACCGTCACCGCTATGGATGTTGTTTATGCTTTGAAGAGACAAGGTCGTACTTTGTATGGTTTCGGAGGTTAAATCACTAAAAATCAGCAAATATTTCTTTGAAAACAATCGGTCCTTTTCAGGACCACAAAAATTATTTAAAAAGAGATTTATTATTTGTCCAAAACAATTATGTATTGTATTTAAATTTTGCAAAATGATAATTTTTATTAAATTTGATTTTCTACTTTTAAATTCATTAGCACAAAAATTATATGTGCCAAATAATTCAATAGGAAATACTGCTTGGCTCCGCGAGTATTTTCTTTAAATTTTGTGTACAATTTAATGATTATTTTTTAGTTGATAAGGAATTTGTTTCCTTTTATAAAAATAAAATTAACAAAAAAAAAAAAAAAATTGTTACTATAAAAATAATTTGATATCTTATTGACTAAAATAATTATTTTTTATTATAGAATTTTTTTTAAGGTATAATTAAATATATTACTTAGAAATATATAAAAATTATTTATTACTTATAAATATATAAAAATGTATTAAAATTAAATGTTTGTTTATTTTATAAAATTATAAACTTTAAATTGTATGTTTTCGCTACTTTTCTCATTCGTTCGTTTTTATTGGATGGCGTTCGTTTACACAAATACTCAGTAAAAAAGAGAAAATTAAGTGACAGTTTGATGTTGGGAGTTTGCAAATTTTTGTTAGCAAGAAATAGCAATTAGAAAAATATATGATTAATTTTTGTAAACACAAATTAAAATATTTTACAACTACGTTGTTGTATGCAAAGCAACAAATATTGTAAAATTAATTATGGAAAAGATAAAAAAATATAAAATCTATTTCCACATCCACCATTTACAAACAGCTTGTAAATTTTCGTGCGCGTACTTTTTTTTAGAAAATTAATTTATTGTAAGTTTGTTACCGAATAATTCTTACTGTATTTGACTGAGAAAAGTAATCGAACGAACATACTAATAAGTAAACATTCTTTGTAAAAAATTTTTAAAAATACTATACCGATGAAATTGATATTATAATGTAAAATAAATATTTTACATTATAATCTTTTATTATAACAAAAAATCTGTAAAATAAAAGTTTTTTATTGGAATAAATTGTTTTAAAAAATTTGTTCTCTTTTTCAAAAAATAATTTGTCGTCCTGAAAAGGACGGGTTGGGTTGTTGGTTTTTAAATATGTATTTTGAATTGAATATTTAAGCCTTCTTTTCGGTTTTCTTGGGTAAAAGAACAGCTTGAATGTTTGGCAAAACACCACCTTGAGCAATGGTAACACCAGACAACAATTTGTTCAATTCCTCATCGTTACGGATTGCTAACTGCAAATGACGAGGAATAATTCTGGTCTTTTTGTTGTCACGAGCAGCATTACCAGCCAATTCCAAAACTTCAGCAGCCAAGTATTCCATAACGGCAGCTAAATAAACTGGAGCACCGGCACCAACACGTTCAGCGTAATTGCCTTTACGCAACAAACGATGAATACGACCAACAGGAAATTGTAAACCAGCACGGTTTGAACGGGACTTTGCCTTTCCCTTAACTTTGCCACCTTTACCACGACCAGACATATTTAATTTTTGTTTTTTATTTAACTAAACACTTCACTTAGCACTGAATACACAAAAATGATATCATTTCGTATTCAAACAGTTGCTATTTATACTTTTTTCATTAAAATCTTCACACACAAGAGGTGGTTATTTGTTCGTGTTAGCCGAGTAGCGACAAAGTTGAATTTTTCGTTCAACAAATTGTACTTAAGAGTCATATTTTTGGTGGTGAAGCCAAAATTGTGAACAGTGATAAAAGTGTTTGTGAAAATAAAAGTAAATACATATCTAGAATGCCTCCTAAAACCAGCGGTAAAGCAGCAAAAAAGGCCGGTAAAGCCCAAAAAAATATTACCAAGAGTGACAAGACTAGCCGTAGAAAGAAGCGCAAGGAAAGTTATGCCATCTACATTTACAAAGTATTGAAACAAGTTCATCCCGATACTGGTATTTCTTCAAAGGCCATGAGTATCATGAACAGTTTTGTTAATGATATTTTTGAACGTATTGCCGCTGAAGCATCTCGTTTGGCCCAATACAACAAACGTTCAACCATCACCAGTCGGGAAATTCAAACTGCTGTTCGTCTATTGTTGCCCGGTGAATTGGCCAAGCATGCTGTCAGTGAAGGTACTAAAGCTGTCACCAAATATACCAGCTCGAAGTAAATCGATTGCTATAGAAAAAATTATATATTTTTTCTTTCCTCAAAAGGCCCTTTTCAGGGCCACAAATTGAATTCAAAAAGGGATTAAATTTTTTATTGTTAATGTATAAATCAAAGATAATGATTAAATAAAAAGTTATTGTTATTTTTTAATGAAAATATCAATTTGATTTAAATTGTTAATGTAAATACAGATGTGCAATTTTAAAAATTGTACTAAATTTTTGCGTCGGTTAACCGGTTTTATTTATATATATTTTTTGCATAAATTTAAGTTTTTTTTTTTTAATAAATAATACCAATTTGTAAATTTTATAACATTTATGGATTCTAAAAATTAAAACATTTATGGATTCTAAAAATTAAATTTTGTCTAATAAAAAATGCTAGATTTTCGGCTAATCGACGATCTTTCCCGCTAAAGGCAAATTAACTCGCAAGATTTTAAATTTAAACAGATTATTACAAGAAAATATCAATTCCGATTAAAATTAAGTTAGCCGATTTTCTAAAAGAATCATTATTGATAGAAATATTATATATATATATTTTTTTTTAGAAAAAACATGAACTTTTTAGATTTTTACAAACAAAAAAAAATTTTGTTTATTTTTTCTGTACAAAATTTCTTTTGATTTCCTAAAAACACTACTTAATTTTTTTTGTTAAAATATTAAGCTTTTTTTTAACAAATGTAACTATTTATCGACTTTCTTGGCTATGATTTTCTACACAAAATTGTTTACAAATTTTCTTTCAAATATATGTAAATCTGTTTGAGGTAAAAGAAAATTTAGTTATTTTGAATTTTTTGTATTTGTGTGTTCACAATTTAAGAAAATAACAATTGTTTTATTTTTCCGACGCCAATTTTAGGTAAAATCATTATGAATTTTCGATTTGTCTGGACATTAAATGCTTTTCTCCGAAAATACTGTAAATTTGTATTTTTTTTTTTTTTTTTTAGGTAGAAAGAAAATACATATTTGAATTTGCAATTTAATCTCTTTTTTGTAAATATTTTGTAGTCCTGAAAAGGACTGTTTAGATATGAAATCTTTTTTCCAAAAATACATACTTTTTTCAAAAAAAGAATATTTACTTTTTACCGGCGGCTTTTTTGGCAGCTGGTTTCTTTGATGGAGCTGCTTTTTTAGCGACGGGTTTTGCTGCTGCTACTGTTTTAGCCTTTGGTGCTTTTGGTTTAGTTGCTGGTGCTTTTTTGGCGGCGGGTTTTGCTTTAACTGTGCCAGTCTTTTTGGCGGTTTTAGCTTTTACCTTTTCGGTCTTCTTCTTTTCGGCAGTCTTTTTAGCAGCAGTTGCTTTCTTTACTGCTGTAGTAGCAGCCTTTTTGGTGGCGGCAGCTGCCTTCTTCTTTTTCTCACCAGCAGCCTTCTTCTTCTTTTCTACAGCTGCTTTTGTTGGCTTGGGATCTTTTGAGGCAGCAGCTGAAAGTTTGAATGAACCAGAAGCACCCTTACCTTTTGTTTGGATCAATTTTCCACTGGCAACAGCACTAACCAAATATTTCTTGATAAAAGGAGCCAATTTTTGAGCATCTACCTTGTAAGTGCTGGTAAGATATTTCTTAATGGCTTGGATGGATGAACCACCACGTTCCTTTAAGGTTTTAATAGCAGCATCGACCATTACTTGAGTAGTTGGATGAGATGGAGTGGTCGATGGTTTCTTTGCCTTGGTGGAGGAAGCAGCTTTCTTTGCTTTTTTCTCGGCAGCTGGAGCAGCAACTGGAGATGCGGTAGTTTCAACAACGGCAGAATCAGACATTATAATAATTATTATTTTTTTTTTCTTTTGCTTTAATTAAACAACTTTTGAACACACACTTGTGGTAGTAAAACACTGTTTTTGTTTCGTAAAGTAAAATTTGAGCGGGTACCTCAACTTTATGAGAAGTTAATAGTAGTCGACTTGAGCATTTTTTAGATTTTTACTAACAGCGTGTGTAAAATTTAATAAAAGTTTTTTAGTATTTTTAATAATTTTTACAAGATTTATTAAAAAATTTTCAAAATTTCTTTACAAAATCATAGTTTGGATGTTATAGTTTCTATTTTATTAAAAATTTATTAATTTGAATTATTTTTAAAACTTATATTGTCATTTTAGTTGGAAGAATGTAAAAAAAATTCTTATAAATTTCAACAAAATTGCTAAATTTTATTATAATTCTTAGTTATTTTTAAACAAATTTAATGAAATATTGAAATTGTTTATATTTTCTACGTGGTAAATAAAAAATTTTGTTAAAAAATTGTTTTTGTGATTTTATAAAATTATTTCCAAATTAAGTCTTTGATAGTGAAATTTCTTCATATTGGCAAAATTTCCAAGCAATTATTTTATATAATTTTTCTTTTTAAAAAATACATTTAGATTGATTTATTAATAAAATTGATTATAAATTTTGAAAAATTCTACTGTTTTAACAAAAAAATATTAAGATTATTATTAAAATCGAAAATTTTGAATGAAAACCGTTGAAAAATATGTTTGTATATCCCATGTACATGTAGTATATGGTAAATTTAGGAGAATATGAAGAATGTCGAATTAAAAAAAAATATATATCATAATAAATGCGATGGCAAGATGTAAATATTTTATAAAATTATTTAAATATTATATCAAACTATTTCCAAAGCAATTTATTAAAATAAAATTGTTATTATTATAATTTTTTATAAATATTGATGAAATTATATGGAATTTGTATGTATATTGATTTAAAAAGGGTGAAATTTGCTTAAAGAAATATATATACAAATGTAGAAAGAATTTAATAATACATCAAAATATCTAAAAGTATTATTTCTTTTAGTCATATAAAACCAAATCTTAATTCTAAATAATATTTTTTTTAAATACATATATTCTTAGTCATATAATAAAAAATTGTGTTAAGCAAAGAATGCAAAATTTTCCTAAGGCAAAAAGAAAAAATTACAAAATTTTATTGAAAACAATTGAAATTTTTATATAAAAACTTTCATAAAGAAAAAAATTAATTTTTATTAAAAAAAAAAAAAATTAAAATTAAGGAAGGAAAATCATTAAAAATAATAATAATAATAATAATACATATTGGTTTTTTAACTATTCATAAATTTGTTAAAAACGTTAAAAATAAACTTTTCCCAAATAAAAGCTGGACTTGTTTTTGATGATTTGTTTAGATTTCATAAACACGGGATAAAAAACAATGAATTAGCGATTGTTAAAAATTAAATGGAAAATAATTTGACGCCAAACCTTATTAGTTGTGAAAATAAAATAATATTGTGAAATTTGTATTTAAGAACCTAGATTACAAAATAAAATAATCAAAAAAAATTTGTATAACATTTTGGCGCCAAAATTTATTTTCATAGAAAGCAGTCTAAAAATGCATTCATTAAATTCAAATAATCTAGTTTTATTTTAATAACTATAACTATTAAAATGGTAGTTTGCGTTCAAACAAAATGTTCTCTTTTTCATAAATAATTTGGCGCCAAACTTTATCAGTATTGTGGTATTTTTATTAAGAAATTTAAAAAATGAATAAAACAATAAAAAAATGGCCGAAAAATTTTGGCGCCAACCTTTATTATTTTTGATGGTAAAAATTATTTTTATTTTCATAAAATGAAAATATTAAAAAAAAACAAGTTTGTGTAAAAAAAATTATTCTCTTTTTCATAAATATTTTGTGGTCCTGATAAGGACCGATTGTTTGAAAAATGCAGTTATTATTAAGAAATATTAATTTAAGCACGTTCTCCACGAATGCGTCTAGCCAGTTGAATATCTTTGGGCATAATTGTCACACGCTTGGCATGAATGGCGCACAAATTGGTATCTTCGAACAAACCAACCAAGTATGCTTCACTAGCTTCTTGAAGGGCCATAACAGCAGAGCTCTGGAAACGCAAATCAGTCTTGAAATCTTGAGCAATTTCACGAACCAAACGTTGGAAAGGCAATTTGCGGATCAACAATTCAGTACTCTTTTGATAACGACGGATTTCACGTAAAGCAACTGTACCAGGGCGATAACGATGAGGTTTTTTAACACCACCGGTAGCTGGAGCACTTTTACGAGCTGCTTTGGTAGCCAATTGTTTACGTGGTGCTTTGCCACCAGTCGATTTACGGGCAGTTTGCTTAGTACGAGCCATTTCACTTTTTCTTTTTTTTTTTCCACTGAACACAAACACTATTAACACAAGAATAACCATCAACATCCCAATAAGCTTGCTTTATATAGAAAAATTGAATGAATAATGTGTGTGTTTTTTGGTGGCTGTACATATGCACACTAAATGAAGAGACCAAATGTATATTTCTTGCTCTCTCTAATTTAACACAAATTTTGTATAAATATGAGCGTAAGCATTTGGAAATCATTAGTTATTGTGCATCATTCGTGAAGTGTTAAGTGAAAAATAAAGATTAAATAAAAAAAAAATGACTGGTCGTGGCAAAGGTGGTAAAGGTTTGGGAAAAGGTGGCGCTAAACGTCATCGTAAAGTCTTGCGTGATAATATCCAAGGTATTACCAAGCCAGCTATTAGACGTTTGGCTCGTCGTGGTGGTGTAAAACGTATTTCTGGTTTAATCTATGAAGAAACTCGTGGTGTTTTGAAAGTCTTCCTAGAAAACGTCATTCGTGATGCTGTCACCTATACTGAACACGCCAAGAGGAAAACCGTCACCGCTATGGATGTTGTTTATGCTTTGAAGAGACAAGGTCGTACTTTGTATGGTTTCGGAGGTTAAATCACTAAAAATCAGCAAATATTTCTTTGAAAACAATCGGTCCTTTTCAGGACCACAAAAATTATTTAAAAAGAGATTTATTATTTGTCCAAAACAATTATGTATTGTATTTAAATTTTGCAAAATGATAATTTTTATTAAATTTGATTTTCTACTTTTAAATTCATTAGCACAAAAATTATATGTGCCAAATAATTCAATAGGAAATACTGCTTGGCTCCGCGAGTATTTTCTTTAAATTTTGTGTACAATTTAATGATTATTTTTTAGTTGATAAGGAATTTGTTTCCTTTTATAAAAATAAAATTAGCAAAAAAAAAAAAAATTGTTACTATAAAAATAATTTGATATCTTATTGACTAAAATAATTATTTTTTATTATAGAATTTTTTTTAAGGTATAATTAAATATATTACTTAGAAATATATAAAAATTATTTATTACTTATAAATATATAAAAATGTATTAAAATTAAATGTTTGTTTCTTTTATAAAATTATAAACTTTAAATTGTATGTTTTCGCTACTTTTCTCATTCGTTCGTTTTTATTGGATGGCGTTCGTTTACACAAATACTCAGTAAAAAAGAGAAAATTAAGTGACAGTTTGATGTTGGGAGTTTGCAAATTTTTGTTAGCAAGAAATAGCAATTAGAAAAATATATGATTAATTTTTGTAAACACAAATTAAAATATTTTACAACTACGTTGTTGTATGCAAAGCAACAAATATTGTAAAATTAATTATGGAAAAGATAAAAAAATATAAAATCTATTTCCACATCCACCATTTACAAACAGCTTGTAAATTTTCGTGCGCGTACTTTTTTTTAGAAAATTAATTTATTGTAAGTTTGTTACCGAATAATTCTTACTGTATTTGACTGAGAAAAGTAATCGAACGAACATACTAATAAGTAAACATTCTTTGTAAAAAATTTTTAAAAATACTATACCGATGAAATTGATATTATAATGTAAAAAAAATATTTTACATTATAATCTTTTATTATAACAAAAAATCTGTAAAATAAAAGTTTTTTATTGGAATAAATTGTTTTAAAAAATTTGTTCTCTTTTTCAAAAAATAATTTGTCGTCCTGAAAAGGACGGGTTGGGTTGTTGGTTTTTAAATATGTATTTTGAATTGAATATTTAAGCCTTCTTTTCGGTTTTCTTGGGTAAAAGAACAGCTTGAATGTTTGGCAAAACACCACCTTGAGCAATGGTAACACCAGACAACAATTTGTTCAATTCCTCATCGTTACGGATTGCTAACTGCAAATGACGAGGAATAATTCTGGTCTTTTTGTTGTCACGAGCAGCATTACCAGCCAATTCCAAAACTTCAGCAGCCAAGTATTCCATAACGGCAGCTAAATAAACTGGAGCACCGGCACCAACACGTTCAGCGTAATTGCCTTTACGCAACAAACGATGAATACGACCAACAGGAAATTGTAAACCAGCACGGTTTGAACGGGACTTTGCCTTTCCCTTAACTTTGCCACCTTTACCACGACCAGACATATTTAATTTTTGTTTTTTATTTAACTAAACACTTCACTTAGCACTGAATACACAAAAATGATATCATTTCGTATTCAAACAGTTGCTATTTATACTTTTTTCATTAAAATCTTCACACACAAGAGGTGGTTATTTGTTCGTGTTAGCCGAGTAGCGACAAAGTTGAATTTTTCGTTCAACAAATTGTACTTAAGAGTCATATTTTTGGTGGTGAAGCCAAAATTGTGAACAGTGATAAAAGTGTTTGTGAAAATAAAAGTAAATACATATCTAGAATGCCTCCTAAAACCAGCGGTAAAGCAGCAAAAAAGGCCGGTAAAGCCCAAAAAAATATTACCAAGAGTGACAAGACTAGCCGTAGAAAGAAGCGCAAGGAAAGTTATGCCATCTACATTTACAAAGTATTGAAACAAGTTCATCCCGATACTGGTATTTCTTCAAAGGCCATGAGTATCATGAACAGTTTTGTTAATGATATTTTTGAACGTATTGCCGCTGAAGCATCTCGTTTGGCCCAATACAACAAACGTTCAACCATCACCAGTCGGGAAATTCAAACTGCTGTTCGTCTATTGTTGCCCGGTGAATTGGCCAAGCATGCTGTCAGTGAAGGTACTAAAGCTGTCACCAAATATACCAGCTCGAAGTAAATCGATTGCTATAGAAAAAATTATATATTTTTTCTTTCCTCAAAAGGCCCTTTTCAGGGCCACAAATTGAATTGAAAAAGGGATTAAATTTTTTATTGTTAATGTATAAATCAAAGATAATGATTAAATAAAAAGTTATTGTTATTTTTTAATGAAAATATCAATTTGATTTAAATTGTTAATGTAAATACAGATGTGCAATTTTAAAAATTGTACTAAATTTTTGCGTCGGTTAACCGGTTTTATTTATATATATTTTTTGCATAAATTTAAGTTTTTTTTTTTTAATAAATAATACCAATTTGTAAATTTTATAACATTTATGGATTCTAAAAATTAAAACATTTATGGATTCTAAAAATTAAATTTTGTCTAATAAAAAATGCTAGATTTTCGGCTAATCGACGATCTTTCCCGCTAAAGGCAAATTAACTCGCAAGATTTTAAATTTAAACAGATTATTACAAGAAAATATCAATTCCGATTAAAATTAAGTTAGCCGATTTTCTAAAAGAATCATTATTGATAGAAATATTATATATATATATTTTTTTTTAGAAAAAACATGAACTTTTTAGATTTTTACAAACAAAAAAAAATTTTGTTTATTTTTTCTGTACAAAATTTCTTTTGATTTCCTAAAAACACTACTTAATTTTTTTTGTTAAAATATTAAGCTTTTTTTTAACAAATGTAACTATTTATCGACTTTCTTGGCTATGATTTTCTACACAAAATTGTTTACAAATTTTCTTTCAAATATATGTAAATCTGTTTGAGGTAAAAGAAAATTTAGTTATTTTGAATTTTTTGTATTTGTGTGTTCACAATTTAAGAAAATAACAATTGTTTTATTTTTCCGACGCCAATTTTAGGTAAAATCATTATGAATTTTCGATTTGTCTGGACATTAAATGCTTTTCTCCGAAAATACTGTAAATTTGTATTTTTTTTTTTTTTTTTTAGGTAGAAAGAAAATACATATTTGAATTTGCAATTTAATCTCTTTTTTGTAAATATTTTGTAGTCCTGAAAAGGACTGTTTAGATATGAAATCTTTTTTCCAAAAATACATACTTTTTTCAAAAAAAGAATATTTACTTTTTACCGGCGGCTTTTTTGGCAGCTGGTTTCTTTGATGGAGCTGCTTTTTTAGCGACGGGTTTTGCTGCTGCTACTGTTTTAGCCTTTGGTGCTTTTGGTTTAGTTGCTGGTGCTTTTTTGGCGGCGGGTTTTGCTTTAACTGTGCCAGTCTTTTTGGCGGTTTTAGCTTTTACCTTTTCGGTCTTCTTCTTTTCGGCAGTCTTTTTAGCAGCAGTTGCTTTCTTTACTGCTGTAGTAGCAGCCTTTTTGGTGGCGGCAGCTGCCTTCTTCTTTTTCTCACCAGCAGCCTTCTTCTTCTTTTCTACAGCTGCTTTTGTTGGCTTGGGATCTTTTGAGGCAGCAGCTGAAAGTTTGAATGAACCAGAAGCACCCTTACCTTTTGTTTGGATCAATTTTCCACTGGCAACAGCACTAACCAAATATTTCTTGATAAAAGGAGCCAATTTTTGAGCATCTACCTTGTAAGTGCTGGTAAGATATTTCTTAATGGCTTGGATGGATGAACCACCACGTTCCTTTAAGGTTTTAATAGCAGCATCGACCATTACTTGAGTAGTTGGATGAGATGGAGTGGTCGATGGTTTCTTTGCCTTGGTGGAGGAAGCAGCTTTCTTTGCTTTTTTCTCGGCAGCTGGAGCAGCAACTGGAGATGCGGTAGTTTCAACAACGGCAGAATCAGACATTATAATAATTATTATTTTTTTTTTCTTTTGCTTTAATTAAACAACTTTTGAACACACACTTGTGGTAGTAAAACACTGTTTTTGTTTCGTAAAGTAAAATTTGAGCGGGTACCTCAACTTTATGAGAAGTTAATAGTAGTCGACTTGAGCATTTTTTAGATTTTTACTAACAGCGTGTGTAAAATTTAATAAAAGTTTTTTAGTATTTTTAATAATTTTTACAAGATTTATTAAAAAATTTTCAAAATTTCTTTACAAAATCATAGTTTGGATGTTATAGTTTCTATTTTATTAAAAATTTATTAATTTGAATTATTTTTAAAACTTATATTGTCATTTTAGTTGGAAGAATGTAAAAAAAATTCTTATAAATTTCAACAAAATTGCTAAATTTTATTATAATTCTTAGTTATTTTTAAACAAATTTAATGAAATATTGAAATTGTTTATATTTTCTACGTGGTAAATAAAAAATTTTGTTAAAAAATTGTTTTTGTGATTTTATAAAATTATTTCCAAATTAAGTCTTTGATAGTGAAATTTCTTCATATTGGCAAAATTTCCAAGCAATTATTTTATATAATTTTTCTTTTTAAAAAATACATTTAGATTGATTTATTAATAAAATTGATTATAAATTTTGAAAAATTCTACTGTTTTAACAAAAAAAATATTAAGATTATTATTAAAATCGAAAATTTTGAATGAAAACCGTTGAAAAATATGTTTGTATATCCCATGTACATGTAGTATATGGTAAATTTAGGAGAATATGAAGAATGTCGAATTAAAAAAAAATATATATCATAATAAATGCGATGGCAAGATGTAAATATTTTATAAAATTATTTAAATATTATATCAAACTATTTCCAAAGCAATTTATTAAAATAAAATTGTTATTATTATAATTTTTTATAAATATTGATGAAATTATATGGAATTTGTATGTATATTGATTTAAAAAGGGTGAAATTTGCTTAAAGAAATATATATACAAATGTAGAAAGAATTTAATAATACATCAAAATATCTAAAAGTATTATTTCTTTTAGTCATATAAAACCAAATCTTAATTCTAAATAATATTTTTTTTAAATACATATATTCTTAGTCATATAATAAAAAATTGTGTTAAGCAAAGAATGCAAAATTTTCCTAAGGCAAAAAGAAAAAATTACAAAATTTTATTGAAAACAATTGAAATTTTTATATAAAAACTTTCATAAAGAAAAAAATTAATTTTTATTAAAAAAAAAAAAAAATTAAAATTAAGGAAGGAAAATCATTAAAAATAATAATAATAATAATAATACATATTGGTTTTTTAACTATTCATAAATTTGTTAAAAACGTTAAAAATAAACTTTTCCCAAATAAAAGCTGGACTTGTTTTTGATGATTTGTTTAGATTTCATAAACACGGGATAAAAAACAATGAATTAGCGATTGTTAAAAATTAAATGGAAAATAATTTGACGCCAAACCTTATTAGTTGTGAAAATAAAATAATATTGTGAAATTTGTATTTAAGAACCTAGATTACAAAATAAAACAATCAAAAAAAATTTGTATAACATTTTGGCGCCAAAATTTATTTTTATAGAAAACAGTCTAAAAATGCATTCATTAAATTCAAATAATCTAGTTTTATTTTAATAACTATAACTATTAAAATGGTAGTTTGCGTTCAAACAAAATGTTCTCTTTTTCATAAATAATTTGGCGCCAAACTTTATCAGTATTGTGGTATTTTTATTAAGAAATTTAAAAAATGAATAAAACAATAAAAAAATGGCCGAAAAATTTTGGCGCCAACCTTTATTATTTTTGATGGTAAAAATTATTTTTATTTTCATAAAATGAAAATATTAAAAAAAAAACAAGTTTGTGTAAAAAAAAATTATTCTCTTTTTCATAAATATTTTGTGGTCCTGATAAGGACCGATTGTTTGAAAAATGCAGTTATTATTAAGAAATATTAATTTAAGCACGTTCTCCACGAATGCGTCTAGCCAGTTGAATATCTTTGGGCATAATTGTCACACGCTTGGCATGAATGGCGCACAAATTGGTATCTTCGAACAAACCAACCAAGTATGCTTCACTAGCTTCTTGAAGGGCCATAACAGCAGAGCTCTGGAAACGCAAATCAGTCTTGAAATCTTGAGCAATTTCACGAACCAAACGTTGGAAAGGCAATTTGCGGATCAACAATTCAGTACTCTTTTGATAACGACGGATTTCACGTAAAGCAACTGTACCAGGGCGATAACGATGAGGTTTTTTAACACCACCGGTAGCTGGAGCACTTTTACGAGCTGCTTTGGTAGCCAATTGTTTACGTGGTGCTTTGCCACCAGTCGATTTACGGGCAGTTTGCTTAGTACGAGCCATTTCACTTTTTCTTTTTTTTTTTCCACTGAACACAAACACTATTAACACAAGAATAACCATCAACATCCCAATAAGCTTGCTTTATATAGAAAAATTGAATGAATAATGTGTGTGTTTTTTGGTGGCTGTACATATGCACACTAAATGAAGAGACCAAATGTATATTTCTTGCTCTCTCTAATTTAACACAAATTTTGTATAAATATGAGCGTAAGCATTTGGAAATCATTAGTTATTGTGCATCATTCGTGAAGTGTTAAGTGAAAAATAAAGATTAAATAAAAAAAAAATGACTGGTCGTGGCAAAGGTGGTAAAGGTTTGGGAAAAGGTGGCGCTAAACGTCATCGTAAAGTCTTGCGTGATAATATCCAAGGTATTACCAAGCCAGCTATTAGACGTTTGGCTCGTCGTGGTGGTGTAAAACGTATTTCTGGTTTAATCTATGAAGAAACTCGTGGTGTTTTGAAAGTCTTCCTAGAAAACGTCATTCGTGATGCTGTCACCTATACTGAACACGCCAAGAGGAAAACCGTCACCGCTATGGATGTTGTTTATGCTTTGAAGAGACAAGGTCGTACTTTGTATGGTTTCGGAGGTTAAATCACTAAAAATCAGCAAATATTTCTTTGAAAACAATCGGTCCTTTTCAGGACCACAAAAATTATTTAAAAAGAGATTTATTATTTGTCCAAAACAATTATGTATTGTATTTAAATTTTGCAAAATGATAATTTTTATTAAATTTGATTTTCTACTTTTAAATTCATTAGCACAAAAATTATATGTGCCAAATAATTCAATAGGAAATACTGCTTGGCTCCGCGAGTATTTTCTTTAAATTTTGTGTACAATTTAATGATTATTTTTTAGTTGATAAGGAATTTGTTTCCTTTTATAAAAATAAAATTAGCAAAAAAAAAAAAAATTGTTACTATAAAAATAATTTGATATCTTATTGACTAAAATAATTATTTTTTATTATAGAATTTTTTTTAAGGTATAATTAAATATATTACTTAGAAATATATAAAAATTATTTATTACTTATAAATATATAAAAATGTATTAAAATTAAATGTTTGTTTCTTTTATAAAATTATAAACTTTAAATTGTATGTTTTCGCTACTTTTCTCATTCGTTCGTTTTTATTGGATGGCGTTCGTTTACACAAATACTCAGTAAAAAAGAGAAAATTAAGTGACAGTTTGATGTTGGGAGTTTGCAAATTTTTGTTAGCAAGAAATAGCAATTAGAAAAATATATGATTAATTTTTGTAAACACAAATTAAAATATTTTACAACTACGTTGTTGTATGCAAAGCAACAAATATTGTAAAATTAATTATGGAAAAGATAAAAAAATATAAAATCTATTTCCACATCCACCATTTACAAACAGCTTGTAAATTTTCGTGCGCGTACTTTTTTTTAGAAAATTAATTTATTGTAAGTTTGTTACCGAATAATTCTTACTGTATTTGACTGAGAAAAGTAATCGAACGAACATACTAATAAGTAAACATTCTTTGTAAAAAATTTTTAAAAATACTATACCGATGAAATTGATATTATAATGTAAAAAAAATATTTTACATTATAATCTTTTATTATAACAAAAAATCTGTAAAATAAAAGTTTTTTATTGGAATAAATTGTTTTAAAAAATTTGTTCTCTTTTTCAAAAAATAATTTGTCGTCCTGAAAAGGACGGGTTGGGTTGTTGGTTTTTAAATATGTATTTTGAATTGAATATTTAAGCCTTCTTTTCGGTTTTCTTGGGTAAAAGAACAGCTTGAATGTTTGGCAAAACACCACCTTGAGCAATGGTAACACCAGACAACAATTTGTTCAATTCCTCATCGTTACGGATTGCTAACTGCAAATGACGAGGAATAATTCTGGTCTTTTTGTTGTCACGAGCAGCATTACCAGCCAATTCCAAAACTTCAGCAGCCAAGTATTCCATAACGGCAGCTAAATAAACTGGAGCACCGGCACCAACACGTTCAGCGTAATTGCCTTTACGCAACAAACGATGAATACGACCAACAGGAAATTGTAAACCAGCACGGTTTGAACGGGACTTTGCCTTTCCCTTAACTTTGCCACCTTTACCACGACCAGACATATTTAATTTTTGTTTTTTATTTAACTAAACACTTCACTTAGCACTGAATACACAAAAATGATATCATTTCGTATTCAAACAGTTGCTATTTATACTTTTTTCATTAAAATCTTCACACACAAGAGGTGGTTATTTGTTCGTGTTAGCCGAGTAGCGACAAAGTTGAATTTTTCGTTCAACAAATTGTACTTAAGAGTCATATTTTTGGTGGTGAAGCCAAAATTGTGAACAGTGATAAAAGTGTTTGTGAAAATAAAAGTAAATACATATCTAGAATGCCTCCTAAAACCAGCGGTAAAGCAGCAAAAAAGGCCGGTAAAGCCCAAAAAAATATTACCAAGAGTGACAAGACTAGCCGTAGAAAGAAGCGCAAGGAAAGTTATGCCATCTACATTTACAAAGTATTGAAACAAGTTCATCCCGATACTGGTATTTCTTCAAAGGCCATGAGTATCATGAACAGTTTTGTTAATGATATTTTTGAACGTATTGCCGCTGAAGCATCTCGTTTGGCCCAATACAACAAACGTTCAACCATCACCAGTCGGGAAATTCAAACTGCTGTTCGTCTATTGTTGCCCGGTGAATTGGCCAAGCATGCTGTCAGTGAAGGTACTAAAGCTGTCACCAAATATACCAGCTCGAAGTAAATCGATTGCTATAGAAAAAATTATATATTTTTTCTTTCCTCAAAAGGCCCTTTTCAGGGCCACAAATTGAATTCAAAAAGGGATTAAATTTTTTATTGTTAATGTATAAATCAAAGATAATGATTAAATAAAAAGTTATTGTTATTTTTTAATGAAAATATCAATTTGATTTAAATTGTTAATGTAAATACAGATGTGCAATTTTAAAAATTGTACTAAATTTTTGCGTCGGTTAACCGGTTTTATTTATATATATTTTTTGCATAAATTTAAGTTTTTTTTTTTTAATAAATAATACCAATTTGTAAATTTTATAACATTTATGGATTCTAAAAATTAAAACATTTATGGATTCTAAAAATTAAATTTTGTCTAATAAAAAATGCTAGATTTTCGGCTAATCGACGATCTTTCCCGCTAAAGGCAAATTAAACCGCAAGATTTTAAATTTAAACAGATTATTACAAGAAAATATCAATTCCGATTAAAATTAAGTTAGCCGATTTTCTAAAAGAATCATTATTGATAGAAATATTATATATATATATTTTTTTTTAGAAAAAACATGAACTTTTTAGATTTTTACAAACAAAAAAAAATTTTGTTTATTTTTTCTGTACAAAATTTCTTTTGATTTCCTAAAAACACTACTTAATTTTTTTTGTTAAAATATTAAGCTTTTTTTTAACAAATGTAACTATTTATCGACTTTCTTGGCTATGATTTTCTACACAAAATTGTTTACAAATTTTCTTTCAAATATATGTAAATCTGTTTGAGGTAAAAGAAAATTTAGTTATTTTGAATTTTTTGTATTTGTGTGTTCACAATTTAAGAAAATAACAATTGTTTTATTTTTCCGACGCCAATTTTAGGTAAAATCATTATGAATTTTCGATTTGTCTGGACATTAAATGCTTTTCTCCGAAAATACTGTAAATTTGTATTTTTTTTTTTTTTTTAGGTAGAAAGAAAATACATATTTGAATTTGCAATTTAATCTCTTTTTTGTAAATATTTTGTAGTCCTGAAAAGGACTGTTTAGATATGAAATCTTTTTTCCAAAAATACATACTTTTTTCAAAAAAAGAATATTTACTTTTTACCGGCGGCTTTTTTGGCAGCTGGTTTCTTTGATGGAGCTGCTTTTTTAGCGACGGGTTTTGCTGCTGCTACTGTTTTAGCCTTTGGTGCTTTTGGTTTAGTTGCTGGTGCTTTTTTGGCGGCGGGTTTTGCTTTAACTGTGCCAGTCTTTTTGGCGGTTTTAGCTTTTACCTTTTCGGTCTTCTTCTTTTCGGCAGTCTTTTTAGCAGCAGTTGCTTTCTTTACTGCTGTAGTAGCAGCCTTTTTGGTGGCGGCAGCTGCCTTCTTCTTTTTCTCACCAGCAGCCTTCTTCTTCTTTTCTACAGCTGCTTTTGTTGGCTTGGGATCTTTTGAGGCAGCAGCTGACAGTTTGAATGAACCAGAAGCACCCTTACCTTTTGTTTGGATCAATTTTCCACTGGCAACAGCACTAACCAAATATTTCTTGATAAAAGGAGCCAATTTTTGAGCATCTACCTTGTAAGTGCTGGTAAGATATTTCTTAATGGCTTGGATGGATGAACCACCACGTTCCTTTAAGGTTTTAATAGCAGCATCGACCATTACTTGAGTAGTTGGATGAGATGGAGTGGTCGATGGTTTCTTTGCCTTGGTGGAGGAAGCAGCTTTCTTTGCTTTTTTCTCGGCAGCTGGAGCAGCAACTGGAGATGCGGTAGTTTCAACAACGGCAGAATCAGACATTATAATAATTATTATTTTTTTTTTCTTTTGCTTTAATTAAACAACTTTTGAACACACACTTGTGGTAGTAAAACACTGTTTTTGTTTCGTAAAGTAAAATTTGAGCGGGTACCTCAACTTTATGAGAAGTTAATAGTAGTCGACTTGAGCATTTTTTAGATTTTTACTAACAGCGTGTGTAAAATTTAATAAAAGTTTTTTAGTATTTTTAATAATTTTTACAAGATTTATTAAAAAATTTTCAAAATTTCTTTACAAAATCATAGTTTGGATGTTATAGTTTCTATTTTATTAAAAATTTATTAATTTGAATTATTTTTAAAACTTATATTGTCATTTTAGTTGGAAGAATGTAAAAAAAATTCTTATAAATTTCAACAAAATTGCTAAATTTTATTATAATTCTTAGTTATTTTTAAACAAATTTAATGAAATATTGAAATTGTTTATATTTTCTACGTGGTAAATAAAAAATTTTGTTAAAAAATTGTTTTTGTGATTTTATAAAATTATTTCCAAATTAAGTCTTTGATAGTGAAATTTCTTCATATTGGCAAAATTTCCAAGCAATTATTTTATATAATTTTTCTTTTTAAAAAATACATTTAGATTGATTTATTAATAAAATTGATTATAAATTTTGAAAAATTCTACTGTTTTAACAAAAAAATATTAAGATTATTATTAAAATCGAAAATTTTGAATGAAAACCGTTGAAAAATATGTTTGTATATCCCATGTACATGTAGTATATGGTAAATTTAGGAGAATATGAAGAATGTCGAATTAAAAAAAAATATATATCATAATAAATGCGATGGCAAGATGTAAATATTTTATAAAATTATTTAAATATTATATCAAACTATTTCCAAAGCAATTTATTAAAATAAAATTGTTATTATTATAATTTTTTATAAATATTGATGAAATTATATGGAATTTGTATGTATATTGATTTAAAAAGGGTGAAATTTGCTTAAAGAAATATATATACAAATGTAGAAAGAATTTAATAATACATCAAAATATCTAAAAGTATTATTTCTTTTAGTCATATAAAACCAAATCTTAATTCTAAATAATATTTTTTTTAAATACATATATTCTTAGTCATATAATAAAAAATTGTGTTAAGCAAAGAATGCAAAATTTTCCTAAGGCAAAAAGAAAAAATTACAAAATTTTATTGAAAACAATTGAAATTTTTATATAAAAACTTTCATAAAGAAAAAAATTAATTTTTATTAAAAAAAAAAAAAATTAAAATTAAGGAAGGAAAATCATTAAAAATAATAATAATAATAATAATAATACATATTGGTTTTTTAACTATTCATAAATTTGTTAAAAACGTTAAAAATAAACTTTTCCCAAATAAAAGCTGGACTTGTTTTTGATGATTTGTTTAGATTTCATAAACACGGGACAAAAAACAATGAATTAGCGATTGTTAAAAATTAAATGGAAAATAATTTGACGCCAAACCTTATTAGTTGTGAAAATAAAATAATATTGTGAAATTTGTATTTAAGAACCTAGATTACAAAATAAAACAATCAAAAAAAATTTGTATAACATTTTGGCGCCAAAATTTATTTTCATAGAAAACAGTCTAAAAATGCATTCATTAAATTCAAATAATCTAGTTTTATTTTAATAACTATAACTATTAAAATGGTAGTTTGCGTTCAAACAAAATGTTCTCTTTTTCATAAATAATTTGGCGCCAAACTTTATCAGTATTGTGGTATTTTTATTAAGAAATTTAAAAAATGAATAAAACAATAAAAAAATGGCCGAAAAATTTTGGCGCCAACCTTTATTATTTTTGATGGTAAAAATTATTTTTATTTTCATAAAATGAAAATATTAAAAAAAAAACAAGTTTGTGTAAAAAAAATTATTCTCTTTTTCATAAATATTTTGTGGTCCTGATAAGGACCGATTGTTTGAAAAATGCAGTTATTATTAAGAAATATTAATTTAAGCACGTTCTCCACGAATGCGTCTAGCCAGTTGAATATCTTTGGGCATAATTGTCACACGCTTGGCATGAATGGCGCACAAATTGGTATCTTCGAACAAACCAACCAAGTATGCTTCACTAGCTTCTTGAAGGGCCATAACAGCAGAGCTCTGGAAACGCAAATCAGTCTTGAAATCTTGAGCAATTTCACGAACCAAACGTTGGAAAGGCAATTTGCGGATCAACAATTCAGTACTCTTTTGATAACGACGGATTTCACGTAAAGCAACTGTACCAGGGCGATAACGATGAGGTTTTTTAACACCACCGGTAGCTGGAGCACTTTTACGAGCTGCTTTGGTAGCCAATTGTTTACGTGGTGCTTTGCCACCAGTCGATTTACGGGCAGTTTGCTTAGTACGAGCCATTTCACTTTTTCTTTTTTTTTTTCCACTGAACACAAACACTATTAACACAAGAATAACCATCAACATCCCAATAAGCTTGCTTTATATAGAAAAATTGAATGAATAATGTGTGTGTTTTTTGGTGGCTGTACATATGCACACTAAATGAAGAGACCAAATGTATATTTCTTGCTCTCTCTAATTTAACACAAATTTTGTATAAATATGAGCGTAAGCATTTGGAAATCATTAGTTATTGTGCATCATTCGTGAAGTGTTAAGTGAAAAATAAAGATTAAATAAAAAAAAATGACTGGTCGTGGCAAAGGTGGTAAAGGTTTGGGAAAAGGTGGCGCTAAACGTCATCGTAAAGTCTTGCGTGATAATATCCAAGGTATTACCAAGCCAGCTATTAGACGTTTGGCTCGTCGTGGTGGTGTAAAACGTATTTCTGGTTTAATCTATGAAGAAACTCGTGGTGTTTTGAAAGTCTTCCTAGAAAACGTCATTCGTGATGCTGTCACCTATACTGAACACGCCAAGAGGAAAACCGTCACCGCTATGGATGTTGTTTATGCTTTGAAGAGACAAGGTCGTACTTTGTATGGTTTCGGAGGTTAAATCACTAAAAATCAGCAAATATTTCTTTGAAAACAATCGGTCCTTTTCAGGACCACAAAAATTATTTAAAAAGAGATTTATTATTTGTCCAAAACAATTATGTATTGTATTTAAATTTTGCAAAATGATAATTTTTATTAAATTTGATTTTCTACTTTTAAATTCATTAGCACAAAAATTATATGTGCCAAATAATTCAATAGGAAATACTGCTTGGCTCCGCGAGTATTTTCTTTAAATTTTGTGTACAATTTAATGATTATTTTTTAGTTGATAAGGAATTTGTTTCCTTTTATAAAAATAAAATTAGCAAAAAAAAAAAAAATTGTTACTATAAAAATAATTTGATATCTTATTGACTAAAATAATTATTTTTTATTATAGAATTTTTTTTAAGGTATAATTAAATATATTACTTAGAAATATATAAAAATTATTTATTACTTATAAATATATAAAAATGTATTAAAATTAAATGTTTGTTTCTTTTATAAAATTATAAACTTTAAATTGTATGTTTTCGCTACTTTTCTCATTCGTTCGTTTTTATTGGATGGCGTTCGTTTACACAAATACTCAGTAAAAAAGAGAAAATTAAGTGACAGTTTGATGTTGGGAGTTTGCAAATTTTTGTTAGCAAGAAATAGCAATTAGAAAAATATATGATTAATTTTTGTAAACACAAATTAAAAATTTTACAACTACGTTGTTGTATGCAAAGCAACAAATATTGTAAAATTAATTATGGAAAAGATAAAAAAATATAAAATCTATTTCCACATCCACCATTTACAAACAGCTTGTAAATTTTCGTGCGCGTACTTTTTTTTAGAAAATTAATTTATTGTAAGTTTGTTACCGAATAATTCTTACTGTATTTGACTGAGAAAAGTAATCGAACGAACATACTAATAAGTAAACATTCTTTGTAAAAAATTTTTAAAAATACTATACCGATGAAATTGATATTATAATGTAAAATAAATATTTTACATTATAATCTTTTATTATAACAAAAAATCTGTAAAATAAAAGTTTTTTATTGGAATAAATTGTTTTAAAAAATTTGTTCTCTTTTTCAAAAAATAATTTGTCGTCCTGAAAAGGACGGGTTGGGTTGTTGGTTTTTAAATATGTATTTTGAATTGAATATTTAAGCCTTCTTTTCGGTTTTCTTGGGTAAAAGAACAGCTTGAATGTTTGGCAAAACACCACCTTGAGCAATGGTAACACCAGACAACAATTTGTTCAATTCCTCATCGTTACGGATTGCTAACTGCAAATGACGAGGAATAATTCTGGTCTTTTTGTTGTCACGAGCAGCATTACCAGCCAATTCCAAAACTTCAGCAGCCAAGTATTCCATAACGGCAGCTAAATAAACTGGAGCACCGGCACCAACACGTTCAGCGTAATTGCCTTTACGCAACAAACGATGAATACGACCAACAGGAAATTGTAAACCAGCACGGTTTGAACGGGACTTTGCCTTTCCCTTAACTTTGCCACCTTTACCACGACCAGACATATTTAATTTTTGTTTTTTATTTAACTAAACACTTCACTTAGCACTGAATACACAAAAATGATATCATTTCGTATTCAAACAGTTGCTATTTATACTTTTTTCATTAAAATCTTCACACACAAGAGGTGGTTATTTGTTCGTGTTAGCCGAGTAGCGACAAAGTTGAATTTTTCGTTCAACAAATTGTACTTAAGAGTCATATTTTTGGTGGTGAAGCCAAAATTGTGAACAGTGATAAAAGTGTTTGTGAAAATAAAAGTAAATACATATCTAGAATGCCTCCTAAAACCAGCGGTAAAGCAGCAAAAAAGGCCGGTAAAGCCCAAAAAAATATTACCAAGAGTGACAAGACTAGCCGTAGAAAGAAGCGCAAGGAAAGTTATGCCATCTACATTTACAAAGTATTGAAACAAGTTCATCCCGATACTGGTATTTCTTCAAAGGCCATGAGTATCATGAACAGTTTTGTTAATGATATTTTTGAACGTATTGCCGCTGAAGCATCTCGTTTGGCCCAATACAACAAACGTTCAACCATCACCAGTCGGGAAATTCAAACTGCTGTTCGTCTATTGTTGCCCGGTGAATTGGCCAAGCATGCTGTCAGTGAAGGTACTAAAGCTGTCACCAAATATACCAGCTCGAAGTAAATCGATTGCTATAGAAAAAATTATATATTTTTTCTTTCCTCAAAAGGCCCTTTTCAGGGCCACAAATTGAATTCAAAAAGGGATTAAATTTTTTATTGTTAATGTATAAATCAAAGATAATGATTAAATAAAAAGTTATTGTTATTTTTTAATGAAAATATCAATTTGATTTAAATTGTTAATGTAAATACAGATGTGCAATTTTAAAAATTGTACTAAATTTTTGCGTCGGTTAACCGGTTTTATTTATATATATTTTTTGCATAAATTTAAGTTTTTTTTTTTTAATAAATAATACCAATTTGTAAATTTTATAACATTTATGGATTCTAAAAATTAAAACATTTATGGATTCTAAAAATTAAATTTTGTCTAATAAAAAATGCTAGATTTTCGGCTAATCGACGATCTTTCCCGCTAAAGGCAAATTAAACCGCAAGATTTTAAATTTAAACAGATTATTACAAGAAAATATCAATTCCGATTAAAATTAAGTTAGCCGATTTTCTAAAAGAATCATTATTGATAGAAATATTATATATATATATTTTTTTTTAGAAAAAACATGAACTTTTTAGATTTTTACAAACAAAAAAAAATTTTGTTTATTTTTTCTGTACAAAATTTCTTTTGATTTCCTAAAAACACTACTTAATTTTTTTTGTTAAAATATTAAGCTTTTTTTTAACAAATGTAACTATTTATCGACTTTCTTGGCTATGATTTTCTACACAAAATTGTTTACAAATTTTCTTTCAAATATATGTAAATCTGTTTGAGGTAAAAGAAAATTTAGTTATTTTGAATTTTTTGTATTTGTGTGTTCACAATTTAAGAAAATAACAATTGTTTTATTTTTCCGACGCCAATTTTAGGTAAAATCATTATGAATTTTCGATTTGTCTGGACATTAAATGCTTTTCTCCGAAAATACTGTAAATTTGTATTTTTTTTTTTTTTTTAGGTAGAAAGAAAATACATATTTGAATTTGCAATTTAATCTCTTTTTTGTAAATATTTTGTAGTCCTGAAAAGGACTGTTTAGATATGAAATCTTTTTTCCAAAAATACATACTTTTTTCAAAAAAAGAATATTTACTTTTTACCGGCGGCTTTTTTGGCAGCTGGTTTCTTTGATGGAGCTGCTTTTTTAGCGACGGGTTTTGCTGCTGCTACTGTTTTAGCCTTTGGTGCTTTTGGTTTAGTTGCTGGTGCTTTTTTGGCGGCGGGTTTTGCTTTAACTGTGCCAGTCTTTTTGGCGGTTTTAGCTTTTACCTTTTCGGTCTTCTTCTTTTCGGCAGTCTTTTTAGCAGCAGTTGCTTTCTTTACTGCTGTAGTAGCAGCCTTTTTGGTGGCGGCAGCTGCCTTCTTCTTTTTCTCACCAGCAGCCTTCTTCTTCTTTTCTACAGCTGCTTTTGTTGGCTTGGGATCTTTTGAGGCAGCAGCTGACAGTTTGAATGAACCAGAAGCACCCTTACCTTTTGTTTGGATCAATTTTCCACTGGCAACAGCACTAACCAAATATTTCTTGATAAAAGGAGCCAATTTTTGAGCATCTACCTTGTAAGTGCTGGTAAGATATTTCTTAATGGCTTGGATGGATGAACCACCACGTTCCTTTAAGGTTTTAATAGCAGCATCGACCATTACTTGAGTAGTTGGATGAGATGGAGTGGTCGATGGTTTCTTTGCCTTGGTGGAGGAAGCAGCTTTCTTTGCTTTTTTCTCGGCAGCTGGAGCAGCAACTGGAGATGCGGTAGTTTCAACAACGGCAGAATCAGACATTATAATAATTATTATTTTTTTTTTCTTTTGCTTTAATTAAACAACTTTTGAACACACACTTGTGGTAGTAAAACACTGTTTTTGTTTCGTAAAGTAAAATTTGAGCGGGTACCTCAACTTTATGAGAAGTTAATAGTAGTCGACTTGAGCATTTTTTAGATTTTTACTAACAGCGTGTGTAAAATTTAATAAAAGTTTTTTAGTATTTTTAATAATTTTTACAAGATTTATTAAAAAATTTTCAAAATTTCTTTACAAAATCATAGTTTGGATGTTATAGTTTCTATTTTATTAAAAATTTATTAATTTGAATTATTTTTAAAACTTATATTGTCATTTTAGTTGGAAGAATGTAAAAAAAATTCTTATAAATTTCAACAAAATTGCTAAATTTTATTATAATTCTTAGTTATTTTTAAACAAATTTAATGAAATATTGAAATTGTTTATATTTTCTACGTGGTAAATAAAAAATTTTGTTAAAAAATTGTTTTTGTGATTTTATAAAATTATTTCCAAATTAAGTCTTTGATAGTGAAATTTCTTCATATTGGCAAAATTTCCAAGCAATTATTTTATATAATTTTTCTTTTTAAAAAATACATTTAGATTGATTTATTAATAAAATTGATTATAAATTTTGAAAAATTCTACTGTTTTAACAAAAAAATATTAAGATTATTATTAAAATCGAAAATTTTGAATGAAAACCGTTGAAAAATATGTTTGTATATCCCATGTACATGTAGTATATGGTAAATTTAGGAGAATATGAAGAATGTCGAATTAAAAAAAAATATATATCATAATAAATGCGATGGCAAGATGTAAATATTTTATAAAATTATTTAAATATTATATCAAACTATTTCCAAAGCAATTTATTAAAATAAAATTGTTATTATTATAATTTTTTATAAATATTGATGAAATTATATGGAATTTGTATGTATATTGATTTAAAAAGGGTGAAATTTGCTTAAAGAAATATATATACAAATGTAGAAAGAATTTAATAATACATCAAAATATCTAAAAGTATTATTTCTTTTAGTCATATAAAACCAAATCTTAATTCTAAATAATATTTTTTTTAAATACATATATTCTTAGTCATATAATAAAAAATTGTGTTAAGCAAAGAATGCAAAATTTTCCTAAGGCAAAAAGAAAAAATTACAAAATTTTATTGAAAACAATTGAAATTTTTATATAAAAACTTTCATAAAGAAAAAAATTAATTTTTATTAAAAAAAAAAAAAATTAAAATTAAGGAAGGAAAATCATTAAAAATAATAATAATAATAATAATAATACATATTGGTTTTTTAACTATTCATAAATTTGTTAAAAACGTTAAAAATAAACTTTTCCCAAATAAAAGCTGGACTTGTTTTTGATGATTTGTTTAGATTTCATAAACACGGGACAAAAAACAATGAATTAGCGATTGTTAAAAATTAAATGGAAAATAATTTGACGCCAAACCTTATTAGTTGTGAAAATAAAATAATATTGTGAAATTTGTATTTAAGAACCTAGATTACAAAATAAAACAATCAAAAAAAATTTGTATAACATTTTGGCGCCAAAATTTATTTTCATAGAAAACAGTCTAAAAATGCATTCATTAAATTCAAATAATCTAGTTTTATTTTAATAACTATAACTATTAAAATGGTAGTTTGCGTTCAAACAAAATGTTCTCTTTTTCATAAATAATTTGGCGCCAAACTTTATCAGTATTGTGGTATTTTTATTAAGAAATTTAAAAAATGAATAAAACAATAAAAAAATGGCCGAAAAATTTTGGCGCCAACCTTTATTATTTTTGATGGTAAAAATTATTTTTATTTTCATAAAATGAAAATATTAAAAAAAAAACAAGTTTGTGTAAAAAAAATTATTCTCTTTTTCATAAATATTTTGTGGTCCTGATAAGGACCGATTGTTTGAAAAATGCAGTTATTATTAAGAAATATTAATTTAAGCACGTTCTCCACGAATGCGTCTAGCCAGTTGAATATCTTTGGGCATAATTGTCACACGCTTGGCATGAATGGCGCACAAATTGGTATCTTCGAACAAACCAACCAAGTATGCTTCACTAGCTTCTTGAAGGGCCATAACAGCAGAGCTCTGGAAACGCAAATCAGTCTTGAAATCTTGAGCAATTTCACGAACCAAACGTTGGAAAGGCAATTTGCGGATCAACAATTCAGTACTCTTTTGATAACGACGGATTTCACGTAAAGCAACTGTACCAGGGCGATAACGATGAGGTTTTTTAACACCACCGGTAGCTGGAGCACTTTTACGAGCTGCTTTGGTAGCCAATTGTTTACGTGGTGCTTTGCCACCAGTCGATTTACGGGCAGTTTGCTTAGTACGAGCCATTTCACTTTTTCTTTTTTTTTTTCCACTGAACACAAACACTATTAACACAAGAATAACCATCAACATCCCAATAAGCTTGCTTTATATAGAAAAATTGAATGAATAATGTGTGTGTTTTTTGGTGGCTGTACATATGCACACTAAATGAAGAGACCAAATGTATATTTCTTGCTCTCTCTAATTTAACACAAATTTTGTATAAATATGAGCGTAAGCATTTGGAAATCATTAGTTATTGTGCATCATTCGTGAAGTGTTAAGTGAAAAATAAAGATTAAATAAAAAAAAATGACTGGTCGTGGCAAAGGTGGTAAAGGTTTGGGAAAAGGTGGCGCTAAACGTCATCGTAAAGTCTTGCGTGATAATATCCAAGGTATTACCAAGCCAGCTATTAGACGTTTGGCTCGTCGTGGTGGTGTAAAACGTATTTCTGGTTTAATCTATGAAGAAACTCGTGGTGTTTTGAAAGTCTTCCTAGAAAACGTCATTCGTGATGCTGTCACCTATACTGAACACGCCAAGAGGAAAACCGTCACCGCTATGGATGTTGTTTATGCTTTGAAGAGACAAGGTCGTACTTTGTATGGTTTCGGAGGTTAAATCACTAAAAATCAGCAAATATTTCTTTGAAAACAATCGGTCCTTTTCAGGACCACAAAAATTATTTAAAAAGAGATTTATTATTTGTCCAAAACAATTATGTATTGTATTTAAATTTTGCAAAATGATAATTTTTATTAAATTTGATTTTCTACTTTTAAATTCATTAGCACAAAAATTATATGTGCCAAATAATTCAATAGGAAATACTGCTTGGCTCCGCGAGTATTTTCTTTAAATTTTGTGTACAATTTAATGATTATTTTTTAGTTGATAAGGAATTTGTTTCCTTTTATAAAAATAAAATTAACAAAAAAAAAAAAAAAATTGTTACTATAAAAATAATTTGATATCTTATTGACTAAAATAATTATTTTTTATTATAGAATTTTTTTTAAGGTATAATTAAATATATTACTTAGAAATATATAAAAATTATTTATTACTTATAAATATATAAAAATGTATTAAAATTAAATGTTTGTTTATTTTATAAAATTATAAACTTTAAATTGTATGTTTTCGCTACTTTTCTCATTCGTTCGTTTTTATTGGATGGCGTTCGTTTACACAAATACTCAGTAAAAAAGAGAAAATTAAGTGACAGTTTGATGTTGGGAGTTTGCAAATTTTTGTTAGCAAGAAATAGCAATTAGAAAAATATATGATTAATTTTTGTAAACACAAATTAAAATATTTTACAACTACGTTGTTGTATGCAAAGCAACAAATATTGTAAAATTAATTATGGAAAAGATAAAAAAATATAAAATCTATTTCCACATCCACCATTTACAAACAGCTTGTAAATTTTCGTGCGCGTACTTTTTTTTAGAAAATTAATTTATTGTAAGTTTGTTACCGAATAATTCTTACTGTATTTGACTGAGAAAAGTAATCGAACGAACATACTAATAAGTAAACATTCTTTGTAAAAAATTTTTAAAAATACTATACCGATGAAATTGATATTATAATGTAAAATAAATATTTTACATTATAATCTTTTATTATAACAAAAAATCTGTAAAATAAAAGTTTTTTATTGGAATAAATTGTTTTAAAAAATTTGTTCTCTTTTTCAAAAAATAATTTGTCGTCCTGAAAAGGACGGGTTGGGTTGTTGGTTTTTAAATATGTATTTTGAATTGAATATTTAAGCCTTCTTTTCGGTTTTCTTGGGTAAAAGAACAGCTTGAATGTTTGGCAAAACACCACCTTGAGCAATGGTAACACCAGACAACAATTTGTTCAATTCCTCATCGTTACGGATTGCTAACTGCAAATGACGAGGAATAATTCTGGTCTTTTTGTTGTCACGAGCAGCATTACCAGCCAATTCCAAAACTTCAGCAGCCAAGTATTCCATAACGGCAGCTAAATAAACTGGAGCACCGGCACCAACACGTTCAGCGTAATTGCCTTTACGCAACAAACGATGAATACGACCAACAGGAAATTGTAAACCAGCACGGTTTGAACGGGACTTTGCCTTTCCCTTAACTTTGCCACCTTTACCACGACCAGACATATTTAATTTTTGTTTTTTATTTAACTAAACACTTCACTTAGCACTGAATACACAAAAATGATATCATTTCGTATTCAAACAGTTGCTATTTATACTTTTTTCATTAAAATCTTCACACACAAGAGGTGGTTATTTGTTCGTGTTAGCCGAGTAGCGACAAAGTTGAATTTTTCGTTCAACAAATTGTACTTAAGAGTCATATTTTTGGTGGTGAAGCCAAAATTGTGAACAGTGATAAAAGTGTTTGTGAAAATAAAAGTAAATACATATCTAGAATGCCTCCTAAAACCAGCGGTAAAGCAGCAAAAAAGGCCGGTAAAGCCCAAAAAAATATTACCAAGAGTGACAAGACTAGCCGTAGAAAGAAGCGCAAGGAAAGTTATGCCATCTACATTTACAAAGTATTGAAACAAGTTCATCCCGATACTGGTATTTCTTCAAAGGCCATGAGTATCATGAACAGTTTTGTTAATGATATTTTTGAACGTATTGCCGCTGAAGCATCTCGTTTGGCCCAATACAACAAACGTTCAACCATCACCAGTCGGGAAATTCAAACTGCTGTTCGTCTATTGTTGCCCGGTGAATTGGCCAAGCATGCTGTCAGTGAAGGTACTAAAGCTGTCACCAAATATACCAGCTCGAAGTAAATCGATTGCTATAGAAAAAATTATATATTTTTTCTTTCCTCAAAAGGCCCTTTTCAGGGCCACAAATTGAATTCAAAAAGGGATTAAATTTTTTATTGTTAATGTATAAATCAAAGATAATGATTAAATAAAAAGTTATTGTTATTTTTTAATGAAAATATCAATTTGATTTAAATTGTTAATGTAAATACAGATGTGCAATTTTAAAAATTGTACTAAATTTTTGCGTCGGTTAACCGGTTTTATTTATATATATTTTTTGCATAAATTTAAGTTTTTTTTTTTTAAATAAATAATACCAATTTGTAAATTTTATAACATTTATGGATTCTAAAAATTAAATTTTGTCTAATAAAAAATGCTAGATTTTCGGCTAATCGACGATCTTTCCCGCTAAAGGCAAATTAAACCGCAAGATTTTAAATTTAAACAGATTATTACAAGAAAATATCAATTCCGATTAAAATTAAGTTAGCCGATTTTCTAAAAGAATCATTATTGATAGAAATATTATATATATATATTTTTTTTTAGAAAAAACATGAACTTTTTAGATTTTTACAAACAAAAAAAAATTTTGTTTATTTTTTCTGTACAAAATTTCTTTTGATTTCCTAAAAACACTACTTAATTTTTTTTGTTAAAATATTAAGCTTTTTTTTAACAAATGTAACTATTTATCGACTTTCTTGGCTATGATTTTCTACACAAAATTGTTTACAAATTTTCTTTCAAATATATGTAAATCTGTTTGAGGTAAAAGAAAATTTAGTTATTTTGAATTTTTTGTATTTGTGTGTTCACAATTTAAGAAAATAACAATTGTTTTATTTTTCCGACGCCAATTTTAGGTAAAATCATTATGAATTTTCGATTTGTCTGGACATTAAATGCTTTTCTCCGAAAATACTGTAAATTTGTATTTTTTTTTTTTTTTTTAGGTAGAAAGAAAATACATATTTGAATTTGCAATTTAATCTCTTTTTTGTAAATATTTTGTAGTCC
>CATIYI010000055.1:0-139372 GCA_949748255.1 Eustalomyia histrio
TTAACCAAAAACGTAAAAAACCCCTAAGGCTTATCAAATTACTGCAGAAATTCTATTAATGATTTTTAATTTTAAAGAAAATGATAGATATTTTACAGGTTTTTCGTACTCTGCATACAAGTTATAAGTACTGAACTAGAGCTTCTATCACATATCCATTGTTGGAACAAAAGGGCGTGAAACCCATTTAAAAAAAATACGTTGCTTATCTAATATTTTGCGGAAATTTTACTCAAGATTTCTTAGTTCAGCACTTATTACGAGCTGAACTTTTTTCTACTCTGCTTAATGTAACTTGAATTTTTCATGAAAAGTCCATAATCAATAAATTTCACTATTTCCTGTAAAATTTAAGAACTCAAAGAACAGGTTGCAGAGCAACTTATATGGCATTAGCATAGGTTCTTATAAACATATGTTCTACATCCGCTTGTTTTTGTATGGAGTTTGACCCTTTAGCAATGAGTTCGTTTCATTTAAACTAGAACTGGTTGCTTGAGAACTGGTTTTAGAACTGGTTCTGCACAGTGAAAATTTACATTTTGATTCCCGGGTACAATTCTAGAATATGTTCCATAGAACCGGTGGTAAAAGATCCTGTTCTAGAATAGATTCAGAGGTAACCTATTCCAAAAATTTTTACAGAGTTGTTTCATGCTTGTAAATATATTTAATTTCGTTACAGACATTTTGAGAAAAAAATGTTATCCTAATTTTATTGTATTTTATAAAAAATTCTCTTTGCCAGGTAATACCTGAAATTTGTCCAACCATACATCAACATTTTCTCTCATGCGAGAGAAAGCTGATAGAGATAGACCTAAAATATGTGAATGATTGAATATATTTAGGGTTGTTTTTTGCTCTATCTCTAGAAATTTGTTTCTTTCACCTAAAAACTTAAGTTAGAATCGGTCGATATTCAAGCCTACCTCCCATAGAAAAATTATTTTTGAATTGAACTTTCTAAATGTTATATGGGACCATAAATCGTTTTCCAAATTTAAGGAAAAGCGGACCATATTTCGTTCAGATTTATATCTTTATATTCCGCCCTGCTAATAAAAAGGGCGTAGCATCCTTCCCGCCATTTGGATCTTTTCCCGAAAATTATCCTAAGTTATACTCGGAGAGGGTTCCATACAGTTGGCATGCCCGGGTTTTTACTAGTTTTAATTTTATACAAATAATGCAAAATGTTTCCAAGTTTTATTTATACTTAAATAAGGGACATTAAGGATTTACTTGCACCATCATACAAGGAATAGGAGTTATAAACGATATCTCACAAATTATTCCTGAAATTCTGAGCTGCCCGGGGCCTACAGAGGTTGTAAAATAAATGAACTTTTTGGATGAGGATGATATATCTCCCTAAAATGATTTTAAAAAAATAAAGGAATTAAAATAATACACAACGTTTTTAACCGTAATCGGATTAAAAAATCTTGCTCTTACATTTAAAATTAAATTGTTATTAGCCCAGGTTTTGAAAAGAAATCAATATAAAAATGTTGCAAAAATTATTGTAAAATCTATGCAATTTTAATGAAAATTTACGTTGAGTTTCAGGGTCAGTTAACAATTAGCCAACCCAAAAAACTACCGTTTTGTACGCAACTTTGTGCATTTTCAATAGTTAATTGAGTTTCAAATTTAAGTATGAAATTCAGCATTATTTGTGTCATAAATTCTGAAATTTTGATAAATTTTAAACCGCAATGCTTTTCTCTAAATTATACGAGGGCATAAAAAGCAATTCTAAAAATTTGATTTTGCACTACAAAGTTTAAATTCTGCAGATGTGTCATGGACTTCGCCTAACCCATCCTCGATTTTCTAAGGCATTTTACAAATAGAATCGTTTGATGATTCATTTTTTCCATTTTTCAAAATAGTTGGTTCGAACAATCGATTGTTAAAAGAACTGAATCACGTATTTTCTAAAAAGTCACCAGTCGTCTTTTGAATTTTGACAATTTTCACAAACATACTTTGCTTTAAATTCTTAGTGCTCCTTGTATGATATTTTAAACAATTTTGGATTACAACTTTTTTTGCATATACTAGAATACTTTCTGACGGATTTGACCGCTAATCCATGCGTCTCCATAGGGAAATGATACTTAAAGTTTATAACAAACATTCTGAAATAATGAGTTATTCTAAGTTTGTTGTTTTTAAATGTATTAAGCTTACTTAGGCTTATTTTGATAATTTTTAATAAATTCAAAGAAATATCGCGTAAAACCTACGTTTCATGAAAGAAATAAAATATGATCTTACGTTTAGCCAAATTTAAAGTCAATGGGTCAACTTCTCCGTGAGTTATCGTAGTTTTTCGAAGAAGATGGCAACTTTAAAGCGTTTTAAAAATTTGAGAGTGTTCTCGATCATTAGCTTTAACCATTCTTGGAGGCTCTGGTGACTAATATTATTAGACATATGTAGATAATTTAAAAACCACACATTAAAAACTATTAAAAACAATTTTTGTAACATACAAACATAGATAAACATTTTCGTAAATATCTCGACCATAAATAAAATTTTTCGAAATACTGCTACGCCAGCGCCACCTATCGGACACAAAAAATGTTATGCCAATTAAAAAATCAATCGAATATATGGTGCATAACTTTCATGGGACACGATTTATACGCATCAACGATCTTATAGAACATATATAGAAAATATATCCATTTTTAAATTCTTTAAAATCAGCTGTAGTCATGCCAGTTTTTATACAGAGGCTAAAACCATTACACCAAGTAACTTTGCAAAATTTCAAGTCGATATCTCGCCATTTAGTGTTTTGGCCAGAAAATTCCAAAAAATTACTCATAGTTCAAAAAAGCTTAAAGTTGGAACTTTTAGAAATAGAGGTTTAAGGTAATTTTTTCCAAAAACTTAAAATCTTGTTAGTGAAATAACTAAAAATTTGGTTTTTTGATAAAAGATTAAGAGATATTTTTCCCAGAGATAATTTCCAAAGTTTTTTTCGAGATTTTAAAATAAAGCCACAAATTTATTTCAATTAAATTTTTAAAAGTGAACTTTAAAACTTACAGATTTGAAAAACTATTACATGGCTCTATAGAAAAATCTCATGTAGAAAATAACTCTGTCTCAAACTGTTTTCTAAAGATAATTTTTTAGAAGTTATTTTTAAGGCGAATATGTTTAGATTCAATGGGTATTCTCGAATTTTTTCTGAAACTTATTTTAAACTTGGTTCACTTGTCTTTAGCAAAACTCTCAAATCTTATATAAGTATACATATGAATTTTGTTAAAGATATTTTTCGATTTGTAAATTTTCATAATTGTTAACTGAAAAAAAATGTAATATATATTTACATTTTTTTCAGATATTTCGATGAAACTTGGTACATAAGATTCTATCTATTAAGGCATTCAATCGATTAATTGTTATTCGTTTGAAAATTTTGCATTCAGTTTAAAGAGAGACAATTATATAAAAATTGTTGGTTGTATGTACTCGTATGTATTTACATTTAATACCATTCACAAAATGTTATGAAACTGATTTCAAATAATATTTTAGTTGTTATATTTCCCCGTTAAAATGAACACAAAATTTAAAACATCAGTGCCATCCATCTGATGTTGAGCAACTAAATACAAGTAGTGACTGGCAGGATTTCTTAGTTCGTGTATCTAAATCATCATCACCATCATTTGGAATGTTAATATTTTTATTTGTGTCAAGTAGTTTTACCTTGGCACAACACCACGACTCCGAACTTAGCCATCATAGTCAGTAGCATCAGTAACATTTGTAGTCAAATAAAATATGTATTTTAGTAACTAATAGTTATCAGGGACAAGACGCTATAACAGATATACTAAAAAGAACATACAACTTACTATTGTAAAAATACGAGTTGAAAAATGTATACAGGTACGAATATATGTAAATATAGATGGTTTTCCAATAACGGCAGCCAGATGTTATCGCGGCGTCCGTTGTGGGACATGTCATCCTGCTGGTTCAATTTGGACCAAAAGTAATCGGTTATCATCGTTCTGTAGCACTCGCCGTTGACGGTGATGGCCTCATCAACGTCGTTTTTAAAAAAGTACGGACCAATAACGCCGCCGGCATCCCGTGATCCTCGTGTGTGCTTGTTAACATAAAAATGCGCCTCGTCGCTAAGCTAAAATTGTATTAAATATGTTAAAAAAAACTGTCAGTTTCAGGAGCGAAAAAAATGGTTCAACTTTGGCGAAGAAGTGAAGTGCTAAATGATTACAGCTACGCAAAAGATCTAATTCTTGTGTCAATTTTTGTAAGATATATCTGCCAAATTTGATAATATAAATTATTTTGCAAAGTAAAAAATTAATTACAATCAGGTCCAAAAGCAGATATTTTGTAAGAAGAGCAAAATATCGGAATGTGATCCAATACGTAGGTTTGTTTTTTCGAATTTTATATAAATATTCCATGCAAATTTAAGTAGATATAGACTTGGTAAGTAGTTATACACTTAAAAAAGTTTATAAGTTAAAAAGCTGAATATATCATTTAAAAGAAATGATATTTCATTTAAAAACCGGTCTACTTATTTTTCATTTAAATTAAATGTCATTTGTTATTTATTTTTAAATGTTGATTAATCAACTAACACACCCGTAAGAAACGAATGATATAAGCAATTAAAATAAATGTCAAAATTTGACCTACCAATCCTTAAAAAATAAATGTTTTTTTATTTATTTGAAATTATTTCCGTTTTTGAATTTTTTGTTTTTTTTTAATATACTCTTACAATACAAAATGTATGTATGCATATGAAGCTATAGAGACTTTTTGTATGAATGTTTTTGTGTATGTATGTGTGTTTATGAAGTTCTTGTAATTTGTATTGAAAAATTTTGTATATATACAACCAATTTAAATAAAAAAACAAATTGAAATTTTTTAAATATGTTTTTTTGAAACAGACAGCAAACAAAATTTAAATTTGTAATAACTGTTACGGACACAAATAAACCACAAGTTTCCGTTTCGTGGGTAAATTTTTATTAAATTTCAAACAAATTAGAAAAATAAATGAAACTGAAAAAAAAACGGTAAATGACAGTAAATTATTTCGAATAAATGTCTAAAAAGGTTAATATAGATATTTCTTTGAAAAATAAATGTATGTTCCTTTATTTTTAAATGGAACGAAAAACTTTTTTATTAAACTTCAAACAGTTAACTACATAATATTCTGAGTGTAGATATAGCTTCTTAAAAATTAAGAATGTATAAAAACGTTGCCAAGCCTAAGAAATTGTTGGCTTTTCTCTTTTAAATGTAAACGAAAATATATGTCATAAAAATATTTGAAATTTTTGTTCATCTAATCTATTTGCAAACACCAGTAACTACCGGATTTTTAACTATTTGTGTTTTATCTTTATAATATTAATGAATTTTTGCGTATACGCAATTAAATTGTACTGATACTCGACTATTGAAACTTAGTCTCATAAAAAGTATGAAGCATTTCCTTTATATTAAGAAAATTTTTTTTCACTCTGTAATGCTTTCTTGCAAATATAATTTAGATTCAAAGGTGTACGGCGAACTCTTTTATTAAAAGGTGCACCATGGTAAGTTATTGAGGACCTAACGAGCTCAATTTTATCTTAAGATCTGACGGTATTGACACTGTTAAGATCTGAGTTTGAACCAACTTCAACATCCAAACATGCAAGTCTTAGATGTGACGTCTTTGATACATTCGCCTGAGGACGCCACCACGGCAGAGAATGTGTGGCCGCTGGGACCACGCAGATGAGACGTAGAGTCCCCACCGTGCTCGCCGATGGTCTCAGTCACTGCTAACACCGACGTTTTGGGGCTTTTATTACCGCCCGGATTATATCTTCATTCTTCTTAACTTCCATAATTAAAAAAAACTTAACCAAAACAGACGCTCGGACTGAAACAAAACTACAGTTACCTCCCACCTATGGTCAGATCCTATTTCAGTATTGTGACAATAGGAATTACATTGTGATCTTAGCCGAGTACTACTGGTACCCGTTACCAGCAGGCACCCACGAGAAGGTCTCAGTGGAAGGATTTTCTGGTGCCAGCCCTTTATAGGGAAGCATTGGCTATTATATATGGCACACATGGGACTAATGCGTTGATTGGACTAATTAATTGATGATTTGATTACCTTTACATTGATAACAATGGTAATGAAATCAATTTCATTGCCATTCTTTGAATTAATGATTTAAGGATCTGATCTCATTGATCAATGACAATGTTTTTTAATTTCATTACCATTACTAATGAACCAATTAACAGACACCATCAACATTATTAACCGTCATTTTATGTGTTAATATTTATGTTAATATTTATTGCGGGTTAACGTTTGTATATTTTATATTTTGTTTTATTATATTCTGTATAAAGCTAAAAAAATCGCAAAAATTTATGATATAAAGCCAAAGCTACTAAGGTTTGAAGGAAGACAAAAATGGCGTTAAAATTTACAATCAGATGATCCAACATAATATTACAGATCAGTCTTATTCATTTTATATTTGGATGAAATAATCTCAAGTATGGCAAATAGATTTTCGTCAAAAGAATTTTGTAGCCTGTTAGAATTTTATCAAAATTATATAAAAGCGGAAAGAATCATTACAACACAAAAAGAATCGAAACGTACAATACTTAAGAAATTCTATGGGCGAAGTAAGACTTTCCCCACTGGCTCTATTGTCCGTATATCGTGAAGAGGTAGACTCAGAAAAAATTTTTGACAGTTTTATGTCGAAAAATCGTCGCATTTATTTTTAAATTCAATTTTAAATGTATAAGTCTCAGTCAATGTGATAAATATGTTTTAAATAAAAATGTTTCTATTATTTTAATATAAATAATAATGGGTCATTGTTAATAGTTTTGTGGGCTGGGGATACTTAATAATTTTCAAATTTTACAATTTGCAAAACGTCAACTTAGCTTAAAAACTTTTGAAATAAAAACAACGGAAATTAAAAATAATTTCAAACAACGATTTGAATTGGTGACCCAGATACTGAATATTAATTTCCACGTTATAAATATTCCACGTACTACAAACGAAACCGGCAGTGGCGTTCTAAGTCCAACAATTGCGATGAATATTTCCCGTTTATGGAAGGAAACCCCGATCCTTTGGTTTGCACAAATTGAAGCCCCATTCGAACTACATCATGTTACGAACGAAAGGTTTAATCATCTTGGCCGATTTGGATAATTTTGAGCCAGGTGAGTGATATCGTTATGAATCCGTCCGATGATGCGTATAATCAAATTAAAAAACGGCTAACTGAACATTTTTCCGTTCCCGAGGAAAATCGTATCAAGACCCTGCTTACGAATTTGGAAATGGGAGATCGAAAACCCAGCGCTCTAATTCGGGATATGAAAAATCTAGCAAATGGTGGTGTTACTGATTCTTTTTATGAACAATGTGGTTACAACGTTTGTCATTAGACAATCTCGTAAAAATGGCTAATATTCAAGCTGCAAGATATCCAAGCATCTTTGAATTGAATTCCCGTCCGGGCTCTCCGAAAGCAGAGTGCAGATCGAAAGCATTCACCCCGCTATACGTAATCATTAAATAGATCCCGCAGCAGATCCAGAGAATCAACCAGCAATTATAATCGAAATTCATATGCAGGTGGTATATGTTACTACCATCGCCGATTCAAAAACAGAGCCCGTAAGTGTCGTCCTCCGTGAAAAGTGTCAAAAATTCAAGATTTTTGCCGCTAACGAGATTCTTATTTAATACATATGGAGAAGTAATTCTATAACCATTTTTTGGTCTTCGGCGAAATTTTCCATGGAAATTCGTGGTTCATAGAGTATTTTGGTCTTCTTGTCGACATTGGAAACGTTCAACTTATCGACTCAAGAACAGGCCTATCTGCAAAAGAAAAGCCCGACAACTACTGAATTACTTTGACATAAAAACCATCCAAAATTCTACACCATACCATAATCTGCTTTTGAAATATCCTGAAATAACCGACCCATCAACAACCATTAGAAAAAAATCACACAATATCCAGCACGTCATAGAAATAACAAGAAAGCCAGTCACGCCAAAACCTCGCCGTCTTCCTCCCGACAAGCTTGAAATTGCGAAAGGTGAGTTTAACTTTATGATTCAAGAAGGTTTGTGTAGACCATCGAAAAGCTGCTGGTCAAGTCTATTGCATATGGCACCAAATAAGAATGGGCAGTGGCGACCTTGCGGCGATTACCGTCGCCTAAATGCTCAAACAGTCCCCGACAAATACCCTATACCGCACATCCATGATTTCACTCACAGTCTTCATGGAAAACGTATTTTTTCGTCGCCCGACTTAGTACGAGCATACAACCAAATAGCCGTTGTAGAAAACGACGTCCCAAAAACAGTAATCATAACCCTTTTCGGTCTCTTTGAGTTCAATTATATAACGTTTGGGTTATGTAACGCGGGACAACCTTTCCAGCGATTTATCCATGAGGTCCTTCGCGGATTTGATTTTTGTTTCGCTTACATAGACGACACCCTATCGCATCCGAAAATGAAGAAATGCAATATTGACAAGTGCATTTTTGGACAATCTTCTGTTAAATTTCTTGGACATCTTGTTGAGGAAAATGGTATTAAACCGCTTCCCGAAAAGGTTTCAACGATTTTCAACTTTCCGCAGCCTAAAACTGTCAATGAAGTCCGCCGTTTTGTCGCAGAGGTTAATTATTACCGAAGATTCATTCCCATCCATGTGATATTTACCCGTTAAGCATTATGGTTGACGCATCCGACGTCGCTATTGGTGGTGTGTTGCAACAGAATATTCCTGAAGGGTGGCAACCCCTATCCTTTTTCTCGAAAAGTCTAAATGAGACACAGAAAAGTACAGTATTTACGACAAGTAACTTCCGGCTGCATACTCAATGGTAAAATATTAGCGTCACATATTCGAAGGAAGAGAGTTTATTATATATACAGACCACAAGCCTTTGACATTTGCTTTCAAACAGATCCTAGATAAAACAAGCCCTCAGCAATATCGTCAATTAGATTTCTTTTACACTAACTCCAGATTCGAAACCTAATTCCTGTGATACCTCAAACAAACAAGTTCGACCATTTGCGCCTAAAAACCATCGCGAAAACGTTTTCCATTCATTTCATGATCTAGATCATGATGGATTTACCTCAACTTATGATTCCATACGAAAACGATTTGTGTGACCTAAAATGGGAAAGATCATCAAACTTTGGACCAAATCATACCAAAGATCACAAGTTACTCGACATACACGTAGTGAAATTTGATCATACTCTTTACCAGTGGAGCGATTTTGTCATATAAATATTGATCTTCTTGGGCCACTTCCATCCTCCAAAGGTTTCACATACCTGTTGACATGTTTCGATAGGTTCACACGTTGGGCTGAAACCACACCGTTGGAAAAGGATTTCAAGGTTCGGAGTTCCTTTTCGAATAACCACGGATCAAGACCGGCAATTTGCATCTCAGCTATTCAAAGAACTAACTTATGTACTCGGATCACAATGCATAACCACATCTCCATATCACCCATCTTTAAACGGAATGATCGAAAGATGGCACCAATTTTTAAAAGCCACTTTAATGTGCCATAACACCTCCAATTGGTATGAAGTCTTACCAACAGTTCTTTTGGGGCTTCGAACAAGTTTCATGGAAAAGTTAATTGCACTACATCAGAACTAGTTTATGCATCGACTCTTCGTTTGCGTGGTGATCTTCTAGTAGAAAATTTAGGTGATCCCTACCAATGAATATGTAAAACCTCTTAAGATGAAAATGAACTCGTCATAGCCAGTTAAACCAATCCATAAAACCTACTGTACAGTTTTCGTTTCTCAAGATCTACAAAACTGCAAATTTGTTTTTGTACGAGAAGACTGCGTTAGAAAATCACTTCAACCCCCATACAAAGAACCATTTCGTGTTGTTCAGAAATCTGAAAAAGTTTTTACCTTAGATATCAATGGACATCAGAAAGTTATATCAATTGAAGGATTTAGCCTGCCTATATGTTTAACCCAAAAATAAGAGAAGATTTAAGTCTACTAGATATTACCAACAAAAAGTTAAGCTCCATGAAGCCAAGTAAAAGGAACAATCTGTTTTCCATTCAAGTTAAAGGAAAAAGAGTTACTTTTCCATAGAGATCCTGCTCTGCAACATCTCTAGGGGGGAGTATATGTGGGCTGAGGATACTTTATAATTTTCAAATTTTTCAATTTAAAAAACGTCAACTTAGTTTAGCTTTTTAATTCCTGATTTTTCATAGGAAATAAAGATCAGATATTATTAATAAAGAAACATTTGAAATAAAAACAACGGAAATAAAAAATAATTTCAAACAACTGTTTTAGTTTTAATGACTTTATAACTGTTTATTTTATTAATTTATGTTTATTTTATTAAATTTTTTTGCATTTAGACCCTGTGCGAGATGACTAAATACATTTTAAACTCAATACAAGTTGACAGAAGGGTTTTAAATTTCTTTGGAAAGTATTTCAAAAAAAATAAAAATTTGTAAACCTAAATTAAGTTTAGATTTTATTTAGCCAGTTTGCACCCACCCTTAATTACAGTTTAATAAAACGAATTAACATGCAAATAAATCAGAAAAGGCCTAAAATTTGTGTTATTACACATCATATTTAATAAATTTTGGTATCCAAATCGAGAATATCGCACAAATTTCAAAATCGAGTTTTGATTTTCTTTCTCATCAATTCAGCAGAGATGAATTTTGAAGTTGTAAATTTTAAACTTTTTATTCTTTGTGGCAGAAACCGGTCCTTGAGTTGGTTCTCTTATGTGAAAGTAACCGGAAACTTTAACATGGGCTTGTCATAGGAGGTTGCAATTTCTACCTTTTAAGCTACTTTTAAGTCACAAAGTGGGTTCTGTTTAAATCAGTTCAGTATTATGTCAGCTTTGCAACAGTAGCGGGATTGGGTTTTTCCCACCGATTGACATTCTTTTATACAAAGCAAAATTTGTTCCCTGTTCTGTCATTATTTCAACTATAATAGTCCTCATTTCTTTAGTCCACATTTGTGTTATGTTCATTTCTTTCTAGTTACATGATATATCTACAAATAACTAGTCAAGTTTCTGCTACCATTTCAATAGTTGGGGCACTGGTAACTTTACAGCTATTACTACTTTTTCAGACACTGAATTATATTTATCATTTCCCGTAGGGTGTGTATTACATACAAATAAATTTTCGAATTACTAAAATCACGATTAACCAGGGATTTTTAATTTAAAAAACACATAAATTTATTTTACGTGGCTCTGATTTTTTTAGCCTCATCAAACATTTTACGATCAAAAAAGTGTTAATATTTCGGGCTTTTCTTCGTGGAATCGACATGTTTAATCAACATTAACCTAATTCCTAAAAATCTCTTCTTAAAGTTGGCGCAAAACAGTTTTTTTTTGCACAATGTTTTCTGGATTTATTTTATTTCGTTAAAACTTACATATTTTATTTAAAAAATTTATCACATACTCTCTAGTATAATTATAGAAAAAAACTTTAAATTTTTCGAAAGTGCAGACACTGTAATTTAAATAAGCTGATTCCAAAAAGGGTTTAAAAAATAAATAAATCCATTGGATTTAGTTTAATTTAATTACAGCAATTGCATTTTGGCAATTTTTTACATTATATTAATGATTAAGTATTAGATTTAGATAAAAATATAATTTATTTCAAATTAAAGAAACAAATATAAAATGTTTAATGTAAGAAAATAAATCCAAAAAAAATCCGTTAATTATAAAACAAATGTGGGCATATTTGTTTAAATATGAAAACGATTAAATTATCTAGAAACATATTTACCTTAATAATTTTCATACTTATTTAAAAATGTTCGTAAAAAATAAAATTTCTATGCAAATGTGATATAATAATTGTTTAACTGTGTTTTGTTGTGTATATGGTTAAAATTGTTGATAATTTTTTATTTAAGAGATTATTACAATTTTTATATCCTCCACATGTCCACAACATGGCGAAATATAGGTTAAAGATCCAATAAAATATATATATTCGATATCCCTATGAAATTTTAAACCGATCTAGTGATGTTCGTTTATCTGTTTGTTGAAACTGTGATAATGGCGCGAAGACGTAATTGGGGGTGCTCACTTTTACCTAAATTAATATGGTATTGAAAATGAGCAAAATCGGTTATGAGTAAAAATGTGAAGGTACCACTAAATTTTCCATACAAATGGGGTGTATTTTAGTACAATTTCATAGTACCGACTGGCAAGTAAAATATTGTCTCTTGTTTTCAAACCAGTCCCTTAGAATTGAAAAATATTTTCTATTCACCTCAAATATTTTCACCACAAAATTTTTTTTCCACCACAAAAAATTTTTTCACCTCAAAAAAATTTTTTTCTCCTCAAAAAAATTTTTTTCACCTGAAAATTTTTTTCAACCACAAAATTCTTTTCACATCCAAAAAAGTTTTTCACCACAATCAATTTTTTTCACCTACATAATTTCACTTCTAAAGCTTTTTCATTATTTATATCAAAAAACATTTTTTTAGGACATTGGTGAAGGGTATTCAAAGATTCGCCGTAGCCGAACTTAATAGGCTTTTTACACTGACCTACATCTTATATCTTTCATAAATTTGCAAAGATGTTAACATCTTCCCATAAGAATTATACAGGCCAAAAATTGTACATCTTTCTACATCTGCAAAAGATGATCCTTTCTCATTTTTTTCCATCTTTCACCTTTCGTTATTTTAAGTGTCATCACTAAAAAATTGGTAAAAAAAATCGACTTTCTTTGTGCCATCACCAGCAAACTGACATTGCAAAAAATAAACAAAACAAACTTGTTCAACAAAGGAAAATGAGCGGCACATGAAATGCTTTCTACATATCTATTTTTTAATATTTTTTATTATTAATAAACATTATGTGTGGTTTTCTTTTATTTTTTTGACAGCTGAATAAATGACAGATGAAAGATGTTGCCAATGTAAATTCATGTTTCACGTTTTCAACATCTTCAATGCGTTTCACAAAAGATTTCGTTCAGTGTAAAAAGCCTATTAGGCTTTTTTACTTGTTTTAAATACAGTATGTTATTAGAGATTTTTTCTGCCATTTTCTGCCTCACACACGTTTTCCATACATTTTCGCAAATTTCTGAGTGTAATGGTAAAATTTCGTGTGTAATGGCCATAATTTTATTACGAATGGTGGTTCTTGGCTTGTTAATAAACATTATTTTCTTCAAATATCCGCTGAACGTGGAGGCCAGTTACGAGTAAAATCGCTTGTGCGCGAAATAATGCATTTGCCGAATATGCACCTGATTTTAAAAAAAGTAATATAATTATTTTGGTGCGTTGTTCGTAAGTGTTGTGTTCTATACTGAATTCCCGAAGACTTTTTTTGAAAATGCTAAAAAAAAATAATTAAATAAATGTTAAAAAGAATTTAAACCAAATAGCTCATTATGCGCCACTTTAAAGTGACTGATTTTCCACAAAAATTTGTCTAACGGGTTTTTCTTTTTGCTTATTTTGTATATTTGTTTTTCAACAATTTGTAAAGGGTGTCCCAAGAAGAACGCAATTTTTAAATCTGGCAACATTCAAAGTGTCATTGTTTGACATTTGAACAATTGTTATTGTTTGCTAGTAGAAGGTACGAGGTTAGTAAAAATGGAGCGCTACACGAATGAACAACGCATTCTCATTGTGAAATTGTTTTACCAAAATGGTGAAAGTTTTGCAGCTACAGTTCGACCGAAAATGTCGCAGCTGTACGTGATGATGTCGCTCAAACTCCATCCACCTCAATTCGACACCGAGCTCAGCAAATTGGTGTCTCCAAATCCACTTTGCAGCGAATTTTGACGAAATATTTGCATCTTCATGCATACAAAGTTCAATTGACTCAGGAACTGAAGCCAGCTGACCATGGACAGCGAAGGGAGTTCGTTAATTGGGTATTGGAGAGACAACATGAAAATGCTGATTTTGCCGATAAAATCATCTTCAGTGACGAGGCCCATTTTCATCTTGATGGCTTCGTCAATAGGCAGAATTGTCGCATTTGGGGTGAGGAAAATCCTCGAGTGATTCACGAGAAGCAAATGCATCCTCAACGTGTCACTGTGTGGTGTGGTTTTTGGGCTGGAGGAATCATTGGACCTTTTTTTATGAAAATGAGGCAGGTCAAGCGCAAACAGTCAATGGTGTTCGGTATCGTGAAATGATAACCAGTTTTTTCTTGCCTAGAATTGAAGAAATGAATGTGGAGGGCATGTGGTTCCAACAAGACGGCGCCACATGTCATACAGCCAGAGAAACAATTCAATTGCTGCATCAGTCATTTCCCGGTCGTGTTATTTCGCGTTTTGGAGATCAGAATTGGCCGCCTAGATCGTGCGATTTAACACCATTAGATTTTTTTCTTTGGGGTTTTTTGAAGTCGATGGTTTACGCGAATAAGCCGACGGCGACTCAAGCCTTAAAAGAGGAAATTGGACGCTGCATTAATGAAATACCGCAGCATTCATGCAAAACGGTCATTGAAAATTTCATTAAAAGATCGCGTGCATGCCAGCAAAGCCGCGGCGGCCATCTGCACGATATATTGTTCCATACATAACCTCATTCAGTCTACTTTACGATATAATAAAGTTTCACGATTTTTTTTTAAATATCTGTGTTTTATTTAAAATTTAAAAATTGCGTTCTTCTTGGGACACCCTTTATATATCAGATAAGCGGTTTCGCAGAAAAAAATCGATAACACTCCGCCAAAAATAATTTTTATTTTTTTTATTTTAGGTCCTTTAAAATAATTTTTAAAAATGTGATCAGCGGCTCTGCAGATAAAAAAAATATATGCCAAGAATATAATTTTTCGGCACAAAAAAATTTAACACATTTAGAAATTAAAATAAGGTCGGTAATGATACGGAATATGGATTCCAAACCAAATTGTGAGGATCAGCGCATAGAGGGAGTGCACACGTTCGACCTGAGCGACCAGGTCAGCCTCCTTATGGACCACCCAACCCACAAACAACTCATGATTTTGAACAGGCTTATATATCACACACTCTAAGGAAAATTACTATGTGAAATTCCTTTTGCATAGTTAGTGAATGATTACCCGTACCTTTTTCCACCTATTTATAGAATTACCCTTGTAATCATCTTTGATTTTCGAAGCTTTGGAGTTGGTTCATCACGTGCAGTCCACTCGGCTGACTTTTGATTGGACTTCGGTGTGAAATGATGGAGCCATTTCATCCATTGTCACATATCGACTCATAAATTCGGGTTTATTACGATTAAGAGGTTCAAACACACCTCATAATAATCAATTCGTTCTTGTTTTTGTTTGATTGTGAGTTTGCGAGGCACCCACTTTACACACAGCTTTCGCATAGCTAAATATTCATTCACGATATGTCCAACACATTCCATTCATATCTTTAGAGTCTCAGATATCTCGATCAACTTCATTTCACGGTCATTCAAAATTATTTTGTGGACTTTTTTCATGTTTTCGTCGGTAACAGCCTCTTTTCATGGTGCGGAGTCTGAATAATGTTTTTCAAGGCAAGCCTTGTCTTCAGCAGTGATTTTTTCCGCTATAAATCAATGCTTTATTAACACACGAAATTCTTTTTTATCCATTGTTTTCAAACTAACAAAACTTGATTCACCCAATTTACTATATCTCACAAACTAATGGTCCGACAGCTGTCAAATTTATACACGCGTCTTTCGAAGGTTAGGGCTAACTAAAAATTATATGGATTTCATACTAGTAGTGCCATCTATGTGTCACCCTACGAACTTTTTAGCTAAACTTATGTAAAAGGGATAGAAAAACTCATACATATTATTTTTGTAAAATGATGTTGCTGTCACTGGGGATCGATCCAGCAACCTTCTATGTAACAGTACAACGCGATAACCATTAAACGACAACGCCATCATATTAATACATAATTTTTATATTTAAAAATACGATCGTATCTACTTTTGTATCCCTGCTACGTAGTTACCACTACCTGATAATGGTCCAATAAAATAAATAAATATAACGCAATCCTTTCATTTGCTGAGAAAAAATATACAAAATGTGGCTGCAAATATACAATTAATATTTTTTGCGACTTGATAAATAGATTTTTATAATATTGCTACAGATAGTATTCTTCAAGTGTCTACAAGTCACCACTTTTGTCGACTATTTTTGGGCGACTTTTTGGTGATATGTCCACAAAGCGTCCATACTTTTTACATTCCTTTTTTGCAGCTGCAAAGCTGTGATTGTTCTTGATTTTGTTATTGTTTTATTTTGTTGAAAATACATAAAATATCTAAATTAAGAAAATAAATGCACCTGTTTAATCTTATTTTCTTCCTAGTGTGGAAATCAAGTAATAAGTTCCAAAAGTGTATACTAGAATTACTAAAATGTACTAGTGAATCTATGGTTCCAATGATAACGCCTAGCCAATAGTTGTGTAGATTCTCAATGACACGCACATGTTAAATGTTTACAGCAGAAAGCGTTGGCTGGGGCATAATTAGTCAGTAGTACTGGTGACAAAGTCAATAGTGAATCAGTGCAGTTTCACTATCGACATATCCTACAGGGTAATTACCAAAAAAAACATTGTTGTATGTGAATGAATACGGTGGTACTATTTTATATTTCATAAACAAACTCGTCAAAATTTAGTTTCTTTTAAAATATTACACAAAATAAGTGCAATTCCATTTTACCAATTCAATTAAACGTTATTTAATTTTTATTGAACAGTCAACTTTAAATGCTACGATTCTGAAGTTCTGTTACTATTTGCTGTTGGTAGAAACATTTTGTTAAGAATTTCAATGCCTAATCGTAAGTCAACATCTCTGGTGTCCAAAAGAAACGTGAAGCCGTAGGAAATATAAGCAACTAAATATGATGACGTCAATAGCAAAGATGATGTGCAGTGTTATTTGAAGCTCATGGTGGCATTTAAACACCAGAACAAACAGACCAAGACATACCAATTGAAATGGCTAAACCCATAGCAAAGTAACTGTTATCGTTATCCAGCGATCAACTAACATAGCGGCTGACGCGTCATTTGTCGTTTAAATGTGCATACTTTACTGACTAAACAATTCAATTTATCCCATATTATTTAAAGTTTATTCGTTGGGTGAAGTAGCAACAATTTTAGCTATGGAGGAGCGGCGATGTTAGTCTATAATAGGCAATAACGCGGACCTTAACCATTACATTAAAATAGCAGAATTAAAGGGCTTAGTGCAAAAACTTGATATGGTAAAAAATCAAAATACCCAGGTAAAAATAAAAATATATGATCATGTATTCTCACATATTGTTTAATTTATGTACGTATATGAATCTTATATGAAAGTATGTGATATTTATGGACGCATATATTTGTCTACCCAGGTAAAAATAAAAATATATGATCATGTATTCTCACATATTGTTTAATTTATGTACGTATATGAATTATATATGAAAGTATGTGACATTTATGGACGCATATATTTATCTATGCATGCTAAAAGTACACCCATTTTTGAAAATATATGGACTCATAAATGTACTTGTATGCCATATACTTTTCCATTAATGATCATATGTTATCTCAGTTTTTATTTATTTTTTAATTTATTTGTTTGATTTAAACTTCAAATTGACAATGTCACAATTTTTATATATTTATTTATTTTGAAGTTTTTAATATTCTTATATAATTTTTATGAGAATTTATTGTGTCAAAAACATATATTTATTTGTTCTGTATTGTTCAAAATTTTCTGTATGATTTATTTTATTTGTTGAAGAAAATATTTAAATAATGTGATACATGGAGCTTGATATGTTAGAATTTGATGAGATTTGGTAAGTTTGCGGTTAAGATTCTTTACAATAAATTTATGTCTTTTTACAATTTCAGTACTTATCAAATCCTGTTTTAAGATGAATGGCGCTGTACTTTTTGGGGTAAAACGTAGTTCATGATATTAAAAAAATGTCCGCTGAGATGCCAAAGTCTAGGCCGTTATTCTTCCATTTGTTTGTGTTAAAAAGCAGGATAAAAAGTTTCGCCCTTTCTCGGTAAATAAAATGATTGGATAAAGCCAAAGTTCTAAAGAATAATACATAACTAGAAACTCCAGATTTGATTTGTTCGTTTATTTATTTAATACGTCAAGCAAAACCGTGATGTTTTTATTATAATTATAGATTTTTGTATGTAAATTAAAATAAATTTTTTATTTAAAAGAAAATTTAATAAAAAAACCCTGACCATTTTTACTTAAAAAATTAAAAATAATTCTTTTAATGGCAAAAATATATGAAAACCAGGAACATATACAAATGTATGAATACAAATATGTCATTATATACCTTCATGCATGATCATAAATCTACATATTACCTCAATTTTCGTTAATGTTCATGTATGGAATCATATATGATCACCATACATAAACATACATGAACATATATGATTATTTTTAACCGGGTATGCATGTTAAAAGTACACCCATTTTTGGAAATATATGGAAACATACATGTAATTGTATGTCATATACTTTTCCATTAATGATCATATGTTATCTCATTTTTTACTTGTTATTTTGATATATTTGTTTGATTCACAATGTCAAAATTTTTATATTTATTTATTTTGAAGTTTTTAATATTCTTATACATATAATTTTTAGGAGATTTTATTGTGTCAAAAAATTTATATTTATTTGTTTTGTATTGTACAAAATTTTTTGATTTTTGCTTTATTTTATTTTTTGATGAAAATCTTTAATTAATGTGATACATGGGGCTCGAGGATGATATGTTACACGCAGAGAAAAACATGGTTGCAACATGATCACTGCTACTATATTGTGATTGCTGCAATCGGGTATGGTTGTCACAAGCATATTATTGGTTGCCTAACCATCAACATGGTCGCTACCATCATTGTTATAGTAAATATTTCACTATTTTATGATTGCCGCCTTCTAATTCATAACATGATTGGCTGTAACCATACTGTGGTAACAAAAATTCGGACTATGAAAAAATATGATAATTATGCAACCATAAAATGCTGGTAACAATCAATGAATAATTATACATAAAATAAAACATGACTTTAACATTTACAGTCCTAATACGAGTATTGTGTTGTTTTCATAAAAACCAAAATGTCTTAAAAAATAATCATATATTGTTTACTAAAACTGGACAAATATCAGATGGGTAGAAAATACCTTTCATGTGGCATTAAAACATTTCCTCAATTGACCTATTGAGATCCAGTATATTTATTTTTTTTTAACTTTAGAGGATTTTTTTGAGAGTTTTTTCGAAAATTCCTTATGCATGTAATATTATTTACAATAATCAATTCATTGTCAAAAAGATTCTATATAAAGATTTTATATGGATGATATTATGATAATCCAGAAATCATAATATAGTTATGAGGACCATAATGTAATAACATTTTAAGCATACTTTGATTACATGCAATCATATTATGATAAATTCAACATCATATGCTTATTTAGAATCATAATATGGTAATTTTTGGATCATATTATAACTGTAGGATCATCATATTATAACTGTAGGATCAATGTTATGGTAAAATTATGGATATTTTATTATCATAATATGATAACCATACTATAAGACGACTATGGTTGGCACAATCATAAACCCAAAAATATATGATGCTCTTCGAATATGATTCTCCCAACCATGTTTTTTCTTTGCGTGTAGAATTTAATGAGATTTGGTAAGTTTGCGGTTGTTTCTTTACAATAAGTTTATAAATATCTTTACCAATTTCAGTGCTTATCAAATCCTATCTTAAGACGGATGGCGCTGTACATTTTAGGATAAAAAGCAAAGTTCACGGTATTAAAAAAATGTCCGCTGTTTGACTTTTTACCTTCCATTTGTTTGTGTTAAAATGCAGGATTAAAAAGTTTCCCCCTTTCTCGGTACATCTTGCATTTTTATTAAACTTATCTTTCAGAATCAGCTTTCAGAACAAAATGATTGGATAAAGCCAAAGTTTTAAAGAAGAATACATAACCAGAAACTCCAGATTTGATTTGTGCGTTACATTAAAATAATAAACTTTATTTAATTAATACGTTAAGCAATGTTTCTATTATAATTATAGATTTTTGTATACAAATCAGATACATTTTTATGTTAATTAATATAAATTTTGTATTTAATAAAAAACCCTGACCATTTTTACCAAAAAAAAATTAAAAATAATTCTTTTAATGGCAAAAATATATGAAAACCAGAAATATATACACATGTATAAATACAAATATGTCATTATTTACCTCAATTTTCGTTAATGTTCATGTATGGAATCATATATGATCACCCATACAGAAACATTCATGAACATATATGATTATTTTTAACCGGGTATTGAAATAATTGCCATCAGAGTTTTAGAGAAATGCGTAAAATAAGCCTTAAATACGGTGGTTCCCATCTTTTATGCGCTATATCCCACTTCAAAGTCGTCCATGTCCCATTATAATCGATGGTCTTTGGTTAACAAGACGTAATTGCCAATCTTCTAAATTATACAGAAGTCATTTGGCATTCTTGTTTAATGTACGTCCATGCATTCATATAAATGTGCATTCATAAATACATAAATCTCCATACATAACATACATCCACATATGTTCATACATGTTCATTAACGAAATTTAAGGTAAAATCTACATATATGCATATGTATGAACACTAGAGTGGCCCCAAAAATCAAAAAAAAAACACAATTTTGCCTATATTCCTTAATGTGTACACTCAAAAAAAAGACAAACTAAATCCAAATTTTCCATTAAAATAGTTTAAAAATTTTCCTCCATTTAAGTCAAATTTTATTAAAAAATTTTCTTAAAAAGAATAAAAATTCCTACGTTTGAGTAAAAACGAAATAGTTTATATACTCAGAAAGAGTTAATATCTTTCCTAAGTAATATTTCTTGATCTTAGGAAAAAACATGTTTATTAAATAAAAATTTATCAATTTTTAAGAAAAATATCTTAATTCCAGAAAGAAATACCTATCCAAATAATGGGTTTTAGAACGAGCAGTAACTGGTTGAAGTTTTCCTGCTAAGCTCATTATTTTAACATGGGCATGTCATTGGAGGTAGCTAGTTACGAGTAGAGAGTAAAACAATTAGTTAATGGTAAGGTTAAAATAAATAGTTATAGGTAATGCAAAAATAACTGGTTGCAATTCATATAATAAAAACTGGTGGCTTGAAGGTAGTTAATAACAGGTTGCTTATAAAGGGTATAATAATACTTTACATAAGGTGTGCAAAAACCTCATTATCAATAGGTACTGAAAGAGTGGCTACATATAATATGTTTATAAGTCGTTACAGAACTGATAACAAGGAAGGAAATGAATAACTACACAATTTACAATTTAATTTCAGAAATAACTTCTGAAATTAACTGATGAATCTGATATTGAAAATTTCTTAAATTGTTATTTTCTAAAACTAAATTGATTTCTGCAAATAATGAATAATTTCTGATGTTAATTTGGAAATGGTGTAATAGTATATAAAGAAATACTATGTTAGGTTTGCAGATATAGTCTTGCTAAGTAGTTATAGATATAGCTACTTAAAAATTAAGAATGTATAAAAATGCTGCCAAGTCTTAGAAATTATTGGATTTTCTCTCTTAAATGTAAACAAAAATATTTGCCATAAAAATATTTGAAATTTTTGTATTTTTAATTTGATAAAATATTAAAAAAAAAAAACAAAAGCTAACAAATAAACAATGTGTTTATAAGAAAAGCTGAGCAGGGCAATAAAATTGCTCTATTTCGTTTTCCGCGAAGTCCATATACGAAAACAGCTTTCGTAGAAAGACGGCCCCAAATGTTCAAATTATATTTGTTTACAAAAAATAAAGAAAAGCCAGGTAATTAGGGATAGTCGTTTTCTTTACAAGTAATTATAGATATAGATATAAAAATCGAAAAAGAAACCTATTATATTTTTATTATAAAATTTCTTTAACTTTCAGATTAATTCATTCAAAATTCCAATTTAAAATGGTATTGTTAAAATCCCACTTTCAAATCAAAATCATTAAAACACAGAAATATTTAAAATGTTTCATTTTGTTCTATTAATTTTTTATTTGCTTTTAATTTAAATTGATTTTTGATAACAATTAAAAAAAATTTAATAACAAAACAAAAATAAATTTTAACTGCCAAAAATAAGTAGTTAAAACACATTATTAGTATTTCATTATTTTCACATTGAAAGTAATGTACTATGCAAGGAGCTGACATTGAATATCAAAGGCTGTATAACACATTATTTTCACTTTAGAAGTAATGCAGTGGGCAGGTCAGTAGGTCAATATTGGTATTGCAAAAAGCAATGAGCTGCTATTACTAAATTTTTCCTGGGGTTCTAAGAAATTTGCATACTAAAATATAATAAAACTTAGTATATTTAAAAAATTAGAAATAGAACATAATTTACTTCAATTTAGTTCAAAAATGTAAAAGTACTTAACTTAATATGTGTTAATTTTTTTCGATAATAGTGACATTAACTAAATTTAAGAAAGCCATTTTTAAATTCAGTATTTATGTCTACTTCTTTCTAATTTTTAAAATTTGTTTTCCAAAAATTAGTTCAGACAATTAAAAAGAAAATGTAATAGTTTTTTCTTCCTATGTAATAATAAACATTCATTTGATTTTATAAACTGATGAACTATTTCTAGGGAAAATTTACATAGTTCAGATAAATTTTAAAAATTTTAATAAACTATTGTTTTCAAGTATAAGTTTTCTAATTTTTGGGAAATAATAAACTTAGGTATAAGATTTTCCTAAAAATTTTTTCCGATAAATTAAAAAAAATTGAGTTAATTTTTCTTCAATCGAGAAAGAATTTAGTTTTTGTGGGAAAACTTTTAAGCTTTTTTTTAATATTTTTTATCAAAAAAAAAAAACATAATAAATTGAAAATGACCTAGTTTCTTAATTTTAAACAAAAAAAAAATATAATTTCAGAAAACCAATTAAAGTATCTATTAAAAAAATTATTGCGCATGATTGTTATTTTTGGTTTGTGATCGTACGTAAGCATGAGTCACAAATCCCCCACGTGCCCATCCCTAATCTTAACAGTCTTAAATATAGAACTTCAAGTAGCTGAACGGTCTTAAATATTGAACTTAAAGTAGCTTAAAATATGTTTTAAAATTTTTGTTAGCAAAACGTAAAAATTTCGAATTACCGTGAGCGTGCCCATCTCTAATCTTAACAATATTAAATATTGAACTTAAAGTAGCTTAAGAACTATTTAAAATTTTGTTACCAAAAGGGAAAAATTTCGAATTTGCGCTTTTTTGTAATAATTTTGTTTGCTGACTACAATGCAAACTATCGCAAGCACATTTTATACATTACGGCATAATGGCTTTCCAAAAATTGAGATTGCGCCTATTTAACTTTACATTTATCGAATGCACTAAAACTATTTTTTACACTTAATAAAAAAAGGTAAAATTTGTATATGTCAATTAAAGTTTAAGCTAAAAATGCCATAAAATAAACAGATGACCTATTTTATTTTTACGAACTAAAAGTTACAATCATGGGCAATAGGTTTTTTTATTGGATACTTTATTTTGTTTCCTGAAATAATATTTTTTTTTCTTTAAAATTAGGAAATGTAACTAGATTGTTTTTAATTTATTGTTTTTTTTTTTTAATATTGAAAATAATTTAAACGTTTTCCAACAAACAAAAAATCCTATACCTAAGGTTATTATTTCTCAAAAATTAGAAAACTTTTACTCTAAAAAAATAATATTTTATTAAAGTTTTTAAAATTTATCTGAACTAACTTGCGTGCAAATATTCCCTAGAAATAGCTCATAAGTTTCTAAAATCAAATAAAATTTTATTATAACATAGGAAAAAATGTATTACTTTTTATTTTTAATTGCCTGCACCAATTTTTAGAAAACAATTCTTAAAAATTAGAAAGTGATAGACTTAAAAACTTAATTAAGAAATGGCTTTCTAAAATTAAGTTAATTTAACTACTCGCAAAAAAAGGAACGCACATTAAGTTCAAGTATTTTCTCATTTTTGAACTAAATAGCAGTAAATTATGTTCTAATTTTTTTTTTAACTAAACTTAGTTTTGTTATATTTTAGTATGCAAATTTTGTAAAACTAAGATGCTTTTCTTAAAAATTTATAATTTTTTATTTAATATACTTGTTTTTTTTCCTAAAATCAAGAAACATTAGTCAGGAAAGATATGAACTATTTCTGTGTATATAAACTATTTCATTTTTACCCAAACATTGGAATTTTTATTCATTTTAAGAAAATTTTTCTAAGTTTTAATCAAGTTTGACTTAAATTGTGGAAACTTTTTAAGCCCTTTTAAAAGATTAATTTAATTAATTTTTAGTTCATGTATTTTTTTGAGTGTATATAGCGTATTAAAATTAAATTGTTAAAAAAATTTTGAAAGCAAATTTCTTAATCAAAGTGGAATATTTTTTGTATGAAATACGTGACTCCGAATTTAATTTTGATTACATATTCGTAAAGTAAAGTTAGATATGATGAGTCGCGATCGTAATAATTATAATTTAAAATTATTTATTTGTTTATTTATTAATATTATAAATACTTAATTATTTTAATGATTTTTTAATACATAAAATTATAAATATTATTTATGATTTTATAATTTTAATTACCAAAATAATATATGCCCGCGTTGTTTATAATTTGAACAAAAGTTCGAAGTTTGTTCCAGAGATGTGTGCTGTAAATAAAAAACTGTCTTTCTAACATGAGGCTTACGAATGCTTTCTGAATTATGCGTTTACCACGGTTCAATCGAGCAAATTGAATTTTATTATGAAAATGAGAAAGATGTTCAGCTTCTTAGCTTAAGCATGTTGTCAAATTTGATATTGAATATCTGATAAGAAAACATATGTAGATATATGATCACATCGTCGTTTTTGAAGATGTACCTTGCAATATTATTAAATGCCACGTTCAGTTTTCTTGAACCTGCAAAGATTTCGCAGCCATATAAAAGCACAGGGAATACATATGTTTTAGCTAAAAACATTCTTATTTCAAGAGGTGTAGATTGTTTAGCAACCCAGAGATTTCTTAACATTCCGTGCACTTTTCCAACTACAGAATTATGAGCCGGTTATTAAAAGTTACACCCAGGTTTAATGCAGATTGAACAGACTGTAGAATTCTGTTATAGATTCTGACCTCAAAGTTCAAACTCAAATATCTATTATATTTTGACAATACCAAATTGTTTGGATTTCGAAGGATTTATGCATAAACCTTTCGTTCGCCCCAATTGTCAATGTTATTTAGATCATTGCTGAGGTTTTCAATACATATGCCAATGTTCTCTATTTTAGTACTGGCATATAACTGGGAGTCAATTCGCGTTTTGTGAAACGATGAAATGAAAAGTTTTTTCACGTTTTCATAGTACTTTCGATTCGTGTTCTTTGAAAAAATGTAAAGAAATATCAAAACGTTTTCATATGAAAAAAAAAAGTGGAACGGAACAATATTTTTTTACGATTGCACAGCACTGGCGATTCTTGTTTTGTGTAACAGTGCAACCAACTGTTAAAATATTTTCATATGAAAAAATTGTTTACACAGACTATTTATAAGTGAAATAAACATGGAGAAGGTTGTAAGAGGAAAGCGTGCCAGCGAAAGCCAAAAGGAGTATTTAATTAATTATTTAGAAAAGCATGTGGACATTGCAAACGATAAGTAAGTAGTTTAATTATAATAAACTCACTTTTATTAATCCCATATTTACAGGTTTGTAACTGCAGATTTTTTTTCGAATTTATTTATTTATTTATTGAATCTTCACTTAAAAATAGTGAACTAACAATAAGTATTACAAATCTTAAAAGCTAAAAACTAAGTTACTTAGTCCAGCCAGTGCCAGAAATATCATTTATTCATGTATTATCTCAATTTTCCCCAAAGCATAGGTCCTTTGTACTAGTATGCCAAGTCGGCTGTGGCCCTCCTTCTCAGACGCTGGTGGCCGCGCTGTTCATTTGGATGAGTCTCCAGTTTACCTAAATAGCTTTGGGTAGATTTCACGGCCTCATCTTTAACTAGAGAAACATTCAAATCTGAGTGTATATTTGAATTTCTTACATACCAGGGAGCGCCTGTTATTAATCGTAAAATTTTGTTCTGCTTTCTTTGAATTCTCTGAACATTAGAATAAGAGGCCGTTGCCCAGAGTTGAACTCCATAACACCATATGAGTTTAATTATCGAGTTGTACAGCAATAGTTTACAATTGAGGCTGAGTCTGGAGTTTCTTCCGATTAACAAAATAATTTCAATGATTTTTAATTTCATCTGAAGTAATTTTGCATCTATATGATTCTTCCACGTGAGTCGACGATCAAGATGGATGCCTACATGTTTGACACTTGTATGTTGGGGTATGTTTTGATTATTTATTTGGATTAAAGAGCAAGTTTCTCTTCTTAACGTAAAAGTAATATGAACACATTTCTGCTCATTCACCTTTATTTTCAACTGATTTAGCCACTCTTCTGACAAACGTGATTCTGTAAAATTCGAGAAGCCTCGAGTGGGTTACTGTGGCAACTTATAATCGACGTATCATCGGCAAATGTGGAAGTATGTGTGTCACTATTCGTTGGCATGTCAGAGGTATATAGGATATACATAAGTGGTCCCAATATACTACCTTGTGGAACACCGGCATGTATATTTTGTGAAGTGCTTATAAAATCGCTTTCCTTAACTATAAATTTTGGATTTGTTATATAGCTTTCGAGTAAATTGTGTGTATTAGATGGCAATATATTCTTGATTTTAAAGAGTAGTTCTTCATGCCAAACTTTATCAAAAGCATGTGAGACATCAATGAAAAGTGCAGAACAGTATTCCTTCTCTTCATAAGCCTTTCTAATTTCACTTACCAGTCTGTGAACTTGCTATATTGTGCCATGTTTCTTCCTAGAACCAACCTGGTGTGCGGGTATTAAATTGTTTTCAGCAACAGCTACATTTAATCGATTCACTAGTAGCTTTTCGAAAAGTTTGGATAGATTTGATAACAGACTGATAGGCCTATATGTTTCAACTTTCATGTGATTTTTACCTGGCTTGGGTATCATTTTAACGAGTGAAATTTTCCATTCTGGGGGATAATATTCAAGGCGTAATATAGCATTAAAAATAAACAAAATTATTTTTACAGCTATGGGGTTTAAATCGAAAATTGCCTTTTCGACCTCTCGCATCTCAAACCAAACGGGTACTGCTCTGCGCTGGGGTAAAATTGGTGGCAACTCAACTATAACACTTGAATCATTTGGCGTGAATAAATTTCTTAAGTGCTTAACAAACAGATCTCCTTTTTCAGTATCATTTCTTGCCCAACATCCGTTTGGTTTTCGCAAAGGAGGCTTACATAAGACAGGCCTTTTTAAATCCTTGGTTGCACGTTATAACAAGTAGTCTGATTTGGCTGTAGGCTCGAGATTTTCTAAGAATCTATTTAGTGAGTTTGTTCTCCGTGATTCAAGTAATTTACGTAAATTTCTTGTGCTTTCATTTAATCGAGCTTTGAGTTGTGGAGATCTGTGCAGTTGCCACTCTCTACGAGCTCTTCTTTTTTCGTTCAAGAGTCGTTCGACATCAACAGAAAGAATTGGTTCTTGTCTGAATTGTCGGCGGGGTTCAATAGCAAGTCGAGCAGCTGGTTTGAGATTAGATTCGAAATTCTTAAGCGAATGGTCGATTTCATCTGGTGTTCTTAGGGAGCATTGAGTACTGATAAACTTTTTAAATTTGAGCCAATTTGTTTCTTTACCTGTTAGCTCTAAGTCACCAGATGGGGATACTATTTCACGGGTATTAAAAAGAGTAACAATAGTGGGTGTATGATCGCAGGAGGTTCCAGGGATGATTCTACACAAACTTAGTTTCTTGCGTTATTTCTTGATATTCCAAAATCTATTAAATCCGGTATTTTATTTCGATCTGATGGCCAGTATGTCGGTTCTCCACTTGAAATCACATCCATACCCATTTTAGAAATTGTATCAACCAAAACACGGCCTCTCGGGGTAATGAGGCGTGTCCCCCAGAATGTGTGCTTAGCATTATATGTAATCGCCAGCTGCCAGAAAGCGTGAGCCTAATGAGTTAAAAAAAGATGTAAACTGATTTTCAGATATCTTAAATTTCGGGGGAGCATAAACTGATGAGATAACTAGGTTTATATTAAACTCCTCTACACATATTGTAGTAGCTTGAATATAATCTTCGCAAAAATCACTCATAAGATAATGCTTTAATCGAGTTTTAATTAATATGCCTGAGCCACCACATGCTCTGCTTCTGGGATCTTTTGTATCATACAACGTGTATCCTCGGATTGAGAAAGAGCTACGAGGGGTTAAATGAGTTTCAGAAACAAGCATTATATCTATTTGCTTGTTTCTGAGAAAATAATCGAGTTCGTCCTTACGCTGGCGAATGGCGTTTGCGTTCCAACAGCATATTTTTAGACAGTTCATGGTTTGCCTAACACAGCCTGCAACAAAGTAAATTGCATCCGTATCATCTCCTGCATTATGTTGTTCATAGAGTTTGTAAAGTAGTTTATAGTTTGCACAAGAGAATCAATAGTAGCTTCGAGTCTAATAAAATTAACATTTTGAGCTTGAGGTAGTGCTTTAGGGTTCACAACACTTGCGTAAGACTGATAATCTTTAACAGGGTTTGAGTTTGGGTGGGTGTATTGTGTAAAGGGTTGTTGACGGGGTCATAACTGCAGATAGTGCCAAATTTAGAGACGAAAAGTGGAACGAATTAGCGGCGAGCCTTAACAGTCTTAGTGGGACCCAAAAGGGCGGTACCAAATAGAAAAAGTATTGAGGCGACTTAAGGTATATTTATTTATAGTTTATTTATATTCTTTATGAAATGTTTTTTTTTTTCTTTAAGTAATATTAGATTTTATACGCGCACCAAATATAGTTCACTAAAGCAAGCCGATATAAATCCATGAAGTGCTCGTCGGTTGTCATCTCGAATGGATTTTGGCCATCACTAAGTATGCGTCGCAGCACTCTTAAAAATTCCTATAAAATATTAAATTATATATTGCAATGAAACGCTTGTAACATCATTGTCTTACCTATGTTCATCCCGAATTCTTTGAGTAATATCCAATAATACAATTAATCCAGACATTTTTTATAATTATTTAAAATAAATTTTACGAACTTAATTCATTTTTTTTTCGTTTTTCTCTGTTTTGGCATTGGCTTTAAATTTTGGATAACACAGTTACAAAAGTTTCATTGGTACAGTGCGAATGAAACATATTTTCATTATGTATTTGTGAAAAGTGCATTTGTATACGTCATCCGTATACAAATGCATATTGCAGGTGGTCAATAAATCAGCAATATCGTTAATGTATAGGCTGAATAATAAGGGACCAAGAATATATCCTTGAGGAACTAATCGATTAACACACAGGACATTATAAATATTACTTCCCATATGAACGGATTGAAATCGATCACTAAGTGATACAAGTTTACAAGCTGGATTTTGAAAAATTTAAGAGTTTCTCAAAGGCTTTACTGCGGTCTAAGACAACAAGCAGTGAAGCCATATTATTATCAAGGGCACTTCTAAGTTCATCTAAGTTCATCAATGACGTCGATAAGTGCCGTATTACAGCTTCTACCCCTGATAAACCGGTTTGTTTATCAGAGAGAAGCATATTATGCTCGAGATATTTGTTCATTTGATTATACATAATACGTTCAAGTACCTTGGATAAAAAAGGAACAATCGCTTCAAAGTCGTTGTTAGATTTGGGAATGGGAATAATTTTTGATTGTTTTCAACCTTTCGAAAATTTAAATTTTGTAAGGCTCGTTTTAAACATATAGGTGATGTAGGGAAGCAGAGTCTTCAAAAATACGGGTTTCAACCCATCAGTACCAACAGCATTTGATTTGACTTTCAAAAAAAACTTTCCAAAATTCACACTTATCTACACAACAAAAATATATACAATTCTAGTTGGGATCATGACAAAGGTCATCATAGTGATTTGCTGTGGGTGGAAGAATATCTAAATCCACAAGGTGTGAGTTCAAATTGTTTACGTCAATATCAAGATTAGTGACAGTAGAATTGTTCTGACCTATGCCAATATCTCGAATTTCTTTCCATTTTGATTTGCTTCCAATAGCATAGTTAAATTTACATTGATAATATTGAGTTTTAGGTTGATGAATACGTTCAACTACTTCTTTTCTAATGAATTTAAAAGATAAATATAAATCATCACGAGCTGCATCACGTTTTTAGTAAAATTCTTAATCTCTGGGTTAAACAAAGGTTATTGTCTATTTTTGTTCAATTTATTTTTGAAGGCACGCAGATGTTGAAGATATTATTAACATTAGCTTGAGTAGAATTCATTTGATCATCAACGTCCTTGAAAAAGTAAATTAAGTCCCAACAAACGTCTTGAGTAAGTTGAATCAGCATAGGATCTTTTAAGTGGCGAAAATCTCAAAATATAAAAAAAGTATTTTCACTATTAATATTGGCATCATATGTATATTAGAAATATTAAGTCATGTTTTAAAAAAACAGAGGCAGTCAGTTGGTCATAAAGTAAAACTTTAGATTTGCGATAAACAAAGAAAATGTCAAGTAAGCTGTTTGATAAGGTTTTGGGAAAATGTGTTGGTGTTTCGAAATTGACTGGTAGTAAGCAATAGTTCAGTAAGTGATTTGTCGACTAATAAGTTGCTATTAAAATCACCAGCTATAATAACATCATTGTATGAAAGAGAAATATCTTCAACCGTTTCCAGTAAAGTGTTCAATTCAATATCACGATGTGGCCTATAAACACAACAAATAAGTATTTTATTTTGTTTTCGCAAAGCTGGTTTGGTAAAAATGTTAACAATTCTTCTAACTTTGATGACGAAGATAATATTCCTTTAACAGAACTACAATTTTTAGTGCGATCTTGTAGGCCTGTAAGTGCAGAAGAATATCTTTACGTTGATGATAATGTATACACCGAAGATGACAACATCTCCATTGAAATTGAAGAAACAAGCGAATCTGAACAAGAAATAACTGAAATATAAAACTGGGTGGATGCACCTAACAAAGTAACAAATACTATTGAAGTTCTTAAATATCTTCATAATGTAAAATAATTTTTATTGACGGATTTTAAGGCATATAACTATTTAAAACAATTGGAAAGCTGAGTGCAGGATCGTCTTATTGCAGAAAAAGAAGCGAATTTAAAAAAGAAAACTATAAATAATTTTTTTAAAACGAATACAAATTAGCAATTACAAAACATTTGTTCGAGGTAATTTTGTGCAAAGTCTGGTAAAATGAGAGTAAGCAAAAAATTCTCTCACAAAACAATAAAAAAGCACAAACTACTGTGAACGCACAAAACCACATTTCATACCCAAAAATAAACGTCAAATTTATTCATATAAAAAAACAGCTGAGTTATTAAATATATTTGCAATAACAAATAACTATTTACATTTTTAAATGTATTTTTCATTATTAAGAAGAAAAAGTTCTATATAGTAAATTTTTTATTTAACTTTAATTTGTTTCACAAATACTGATTTATTAGCAGCAGGTGATGACAGTTTTACCATTTTACCCAAACAAAAAGTACGGGTTAGTTCTGGTAAAAAGAGAAACACATTTACTCTCTCATGAATTATTGTCAATAAAACCTTCCTTATGGTGCACCCTGTAATAAAACAAGGTATCTACAAATACAGGGTGGGCCATTTGAATTGGCTGTAAAAAAGTACTGATTATTTTTTCAATTTCTTGTTTTATTGGAAAGGTTGAACTTTGTCATTTAAGAATGGAACACAATATCATTCATATGACTACCACGACTGGCTCATCAGTACCTCATCCAATCAACCCAATTTTTCAGTACATTTTCGATTGTTTCGGCTCAAATCTCTTCAATGGCAACTTCGATTTCATGTTTCAACGCCTCAATTGCCTCTGGATGGTTTGCGAAACATTTATCCTTAATGGCTCCCCACAGAAAATAATTCAAAGGGCTCAAATCACAGGCGGCCAATTGACATCACAATTTCGGCTGATTATTCGATTTTCAAAAAGAGTGCGTAAAATATCGATGGTTGCCAGCCCAAAATCCACATCAAACAGCGACTCGTTGTGTGTTGGCTACTCTATAGTCACATGTGGGTTCTCTGAACCCCATATGCGGCAATTTTGCTTATTGACATAGCCACCGAGATGTAAATGCGCTTCATCTGAAAACGCGATTTTTCGGTAAAATTATTCATTTCCTGCAAAACAATCTTCAGCCCAATGGGCGAAGCGAAAACGCAGCGGATGGTCATGGGGCTTCAGTTGTTGGACCAATTGAACTTTGTAAGCATTCATACCGAGGTCTTTATGCAAAATTCACAAACTGAACTAAAGGCCGATCTCTCCTTGAAAATTTTCCACGTAAATTTCTTACAGTTTGCGTTAAAGACTTACTACTTTGAAATAAGTTTTTAATATTTTCAAATTTTGTTCGAGCGTATAGCGTCCCATTTTGCAAATGTCAAACATAAACCTGAAAATAAAAATGAATATTATTCTACCTTTCAAAGTCAAAGTAATAGGTAGTTCAAATTTTAAATGGCCCACCCTGTACAATATATTAAAAGTTCACTCTACCGCTACAATCGCTGTATAATGTATAACATTTCTTACCTCTCAAATCAACAGTTTTGGAAATATGGCTGTTGAATTTTATCTAAAAGAAGTACCTGAAAAAGCTGAAGCTGATTTTCCCAAAAATTGGTTAAACGTGAACAAAAAGGATTTTAATTGAAAATTTTTATTTTGGTTTTATTTGTCTTAATTTAAATACACAAACACGGTAATGTTATTCTATAATTGTGAATGTTATGTTTTAATTTAAGTGCGCAAAATATTATAAATTTCAAAATTATTCATTCAATGATTATTTTGTATGTGATGGATATTTGTTTTTGTAAGAGTCGAAAATTTGCAATATGAACTGAGCTTCTTCTTCATCGCGTGTTAAAGTGCGGTTAAAATTGTTCATAAATTTACTCCACGCTCTGAAGCGTCATTAATTAACGACAAAAAATTTTGAAGGAATTCCGAGGCAGTTTAATATCTTCCATTGTCACAGGCGAGAAATTATAATTTTTTTAGTAAACAAGTGCTGTCTTCATAGAAAATTCAAAAAGAAATCATTGAAAAATTTTGTATAGTTTTTGCGAAATTCACAAACAAAGTATATGATATGCCATTTTTTCTATTTATTTTCAATATATACGAGTTTGATAATAAATATCTGTAGACTTTTGAGAAAAGCACTAGACTCGACCTAAAAAAAATTTCCAAGAGTTTTGTAGTCAATAAAGCTTTTTAACACTTATCCTGAGGAGGACGGACTGATTCAAATAAGCGATTTCTTGATAAGTCAAATAAGTTACAAAATTATATGTTTTTTTTTATAATTTTTTAATGTAATTTTTAACAAAAATTTAAAGAAATTTTCTATTTTTATCTAATTGGATCTTTTGCCATATCGCAATACATTTATCAACCTAGATGAAAATAATGAATTTTCTTATCTTTCCAGGTGAAAATGTTCATATATGGTGTAATCTATAGGCATGTATGGTTGCATGTATGAGCATATATGTCATGCATGTAAGAATATTTGGGCAAATACAGCCCTTGTTTTTGGGGGGATAATTTTTGGTTTTTATACTAACAAGATTTTAATTTTTTTGTTTGTTAAACTTACCTAAAACCTCTATTTCTACTAATTTCAAACATTATATATCAGTTTGTCATACTGTTTTTAACATGTCGAAATATAGGTCTGGGACAGGGATCGGCAAACATCGGCTAGCGAGCCACATGCGGCTCTTTGGATGTGAAGCTGCGGCTCGTTTGTTACATACGCAAATATTATTTATTTTATAAAAAAAAATATAAATCGTTCTGAATCGAGTTAGAAGCGAATTATCTTCTGAAGCATAACATCGTAATAACAAAACTGAAGTAAAGGTAGGTAACACAATATGTATTACATTTTTATAATACATATTATACATATTTTTTCCAAATAAGATACCTAACTACTTTTTTGAAGTCAATAAGAATTGTCAAAAAAGAACAAAGTACTACTGTTGGATATTACCGAAAGTGTTTTTATTAAAATATATATTTAATAAATTACCTATTTTATTATTTATTTATTTCAAAGTTTTTATTATTTAAAAATTAGCGTTAAAATAATAATTATAAGTGTAACATAAGTACCTATAAATTGTTATTTAATAAACCTTTTTCCGAACCCTGAAAATCAAAGTAGGTAGGTATTTGCAGTTTTAGATTGTTTATATGTTTGGTAATTTTCATTAATTTCGGTATATAACACCTAAAATGTGCAGACTGCGCCGTAATAAACACGTTTTGACAAGTCCGTTCGTGCCAGTAGGTGATTACTGCACACGGGAAACTATGTACTTACACTGAGAAATAAAGTTAGTAGAAAAAATTGTTAACGATTTTCAGTCCCACTTTACTATTTTTGGACTGATTTTTAGTTAAAAAATTATTAATTAGTAAATTTTTTTGTTATTTACATCTTACAGAATTTTTACAGAATATTTACAAATTTTTGTTGCTAAAATTAGCAAAAAAAAAAAATACTAACCCCCCATGTAAAATGTTCATATATGTTCATACCTTGTCATATATGGTTTCATGTATGGTCATATATGTAAGCATATATGGGCAAACACATTCAAAGAAAAAGTTCATATATGGTAATATATGATACCATATATGGCAACATATGATAACATATTGGTTCATATATGCCATATATATTCATATATGAATACATATATTATTCCATATATCAGATATGGCTATATATAAAGCAAACGTTTTTTTTATTTACACCCTTGTTCTATCAAATTAAGATCCAGTTCGAATTCTTAAGCGAAAATTGGTATGAACATAAGTCATTTCCAGTTTTTTTATCCTACGCCTCTACGCAAAAGGATTCTTCTTCACATGTGGCTAGACGCCACTTAGCGGGCGTTTTGTCCAAAATATCAAGGTCTAGAGCGCCAAATGGCGGAATATGAATTTAAAAATCTCAAAGAAAAAAGAGCCACTGTTGGTGCACACATGGAAAACATGAGTTGGAAAATTATTGTAATTACAATAATTTTTCTACTACAGAAAATTTTTAGTTAAAATTATGCAATATCAATTATATGAGTTAAAAGTTCACTTATGTGGCTGAAAATTTGAAGATGTTACTCAATTGAAATATTTTTTTGATATAATTTGGAATTCTCAATTAATTTAGAAAGAAATAAAATTATTTAAGACAATTACATAAAAGTTGGAACTTTCAAATTTTAATACTATACTTAATATCTTTTACCTAATGATGGTTGCATTAACAAATTTTTGAAGTAAATTTTTATTTATTTTTAGTTACTATATCAAATGTAAAAACAATGAAATATTTTAAATGTCAATAATAAAAATATAAAAAGCTGTGTAAAAATAAAAAAAAAAATACAGAGAATATTTCCACATCATTTCCAATTATATAATATATTCGCAATTAAAAAACCAAACTACGGTAAATGTAACTTTTTCTAATGACGTCTTTACCAATTGTATTTCATCTTTTTTTATCAATAGATATTGAAGCAAGAGGGTCTATAATGAAAATAAAGTCCAAATTTTTGCAGTATTCGTATTGTGAGCAGTATATTAAGCGAAAAGACATTAATGGAATAACCTTGGAACGATTAAATTTGCAATCCAGTGTTAATTGAGAAGATCTGGTATTTAAGGAAAAACTTCGTGAGACCTAAGGTTTTTATTTTCGAAAAATAAAAGGACCGAACTTAATAATTTTCTCAAAAATACTCCAAGCTTATGGTTTCAGTCGTAAGTTCTTCATATAATAAGAAGAAAAACTAAGATAAACTGAAATTTTCATAAAAAACACCTCTAACTTTTAGAACATCAAGTTTTTTTATATAAAAATTCTCATTCTCTTTGAGGATATTTTTCTATAGAAAACATCACAGATTCTGGGAATGTTTTCGTATAAAGATCAATTACATTTAGGAGACTTTTTCTTAAAAAAAACATTTTATACCAAGAAAAAACATCAGACTCTAAGTTTTTAAATGTTAAAGCTCAAAGATTTGGAAGACTTTTTACTGTAAAATACCTGCGAGTTCTGAAAACTTTTTCTGTATAAAAACCTCTTAGATATTCTTCAGAATCTAAAACTATTTTCTTATTGAAAAACCTTAAGCAATTTTCTAAAAATTCGTCAGAAATCCAACAGATTCGAATGATTTTTTCTATCAGATACGCCTAAGATATGGAGGATTTTTTTATATTTATTTTAGCTCTTATTTAGTTTATTAACTCATTAGTGTCTTTAAAATGTACGAATTAATCAATTTGTAAATAATAGTATAATATTTGCATTCCATTTAAATAAAAAAACAATATTTTTGTTTAAAAATAAAAAAAAGCATTTTTAATATACCGGCATATAGAAAAAATACTTATATATGACCATATATGAACACTCATATATGTCCATATATGACCATATACGGCCATATACCCTCAAATTACGGATCCGAGCATATATGGCATAATATATGAATCCATATATGTAGCCAGCTGAAAATGTTCATATATGGTCATATATGGCTACATATATGGCTTCATATATAATTCAATATATGCTCGGATCCGAAATTTAAAGGTATATGGCCGTATATCGTCATATATGGACATATATGAGTGTTCATATTGTTGAATTATTATGTAATTTTCAATTCAACTACTTAGAGTTTTCTATATTGTAACATTCATGTGACAGGAATCACATATACTTTGTCTTTGATGTAAAACAAATTTTGTCAAAATTTCATAATTGTTTGAAATACTTTTGAATAAACATTTATATTATTTATTGTAAAAAATCTAAAAAGGATTTTGTGTATTTCATTTAACCTGAAGACCAGCTCAGCAGTATTAAATTTCAACAGGTTATGGGCCCAGCACGCTTCCCTTTAGATGAAGATGATTGATATCGAAAATCTTTCGCAGTTCTTAGATACGTTTTGTGGTTTAGTGGAGAAATTATCGGAAATAAATGTAACAATTTGTGGTGAGCTAATTGTGGTAATGCTGCTATCCAGCTTACCAAAATCGTATGAAGCATTTGTAGTTGCAATTGAAACTAGAGATGTGTTACCAACGTTAAGCATGACATTATGCTGGACAATGTCGAGAACGTAAACACAATCCTGGTGGTAAGTCATTCCAAACAGCGTTAGTCAGTTTTGCAATGGCAACATATCCCTTGAATAAAAATACTTGGTGCGTCGGCAGTGGTGCTACATCACACATGTGTTGTGATCGCAACATGTTTACATCGTTTGAAGAAAATAAAGAGATTATTAGGCTAGTTGGTGATAATACAATAGAATCAGAAGGTCGAGGTAAAGTCTCTCTAAGGAGTAAAAATTTCAATGTGAGTCTTAGAAACTGCATGTATGTTCCAAATATGCAAGGTAATTTTATTTCTGTTCCTTATGCTGTTGAAAAGGGAGTACAAGTAATATTTGATAGAGAAAAAGTAATTTTTAAAAATGAAAATGGGAATATAATTTTGAAGGGTAAAAAGGAAGACAATCTGTTCATTGTTAAAGGAAATGATAATTAAAATTTTCATTCAAATTTAAAAAACGAAAATGTAGAAAAATGGTATCAAAGATATGGTCATTTGAATTTCCAAATGTTTAAACAATTAGCAGGAAAAAATGTAGTTTACGGATTAAATTTAGAATCAATTCCAACTGATATTATTTGCAAAACATGTGCAAAAAGTAAAATTCGTTCAAAATCATTTTCTCAGTCCGAAAGTCGATCAAATGATCTGTAAGATGTAGTGCATACTGATGTATGTGGACCAATGAAAGTGAAATCTATAGGTGGATCTCGATATTTTATTACATTCATTGACGATATGACCAGACAAATATTTGAATATTTTGTAAAGGAAAAGAGTCAAGTATTCGAAACATTTAAGATATTTAAAGCTATGGTAGAAAATCAAACAAATAAAAAGATAAAGTTATTACGTAGCGATATTGGTGGGGAGTACATCAGTAAACAATTTGATTATTTCTTAAAAGAAAATGGTATTAAGAGGCAATTAACTGTTCCTCATACGCCACAGCAAAATGGCATTGCAGAACGTGCTAATCGCACCTTGGTGGAAATGGCTAGAAGTATGATTGTTCATGCAAACTTAGAGAGGTATTTTTGGGCGGAAGCAATATCGACAGCGGCTTACATTCGTAACAGATCTTTAACTAAAATACACCCTGATGTAACACCACAAGAAATGTGGTCAGGTAAAAAACCAACAGTAGCTCATTTTAAAATTGTTGGCTCAATGGCAATAGCTCTTGATAAAACGGAAAATAAAAAATTTCGTGCTAAAGGCAAAGAGTATATAATGGTAGGATATTCTGATGAAACTAAAGGGTATCGACTATATGATATGGATAAAAAGACTATAATAGTGAAAAGGGACGTAATATTCATAGAAAATGAATTTACAAGAAAAAGTAGTTCGAACAAAAAATCTGTATTAATTCAAGTTGAATCTACAGAAGATAATAATATTATAAATTTAGATAAAGAAGTTATTATTGATGCAACAATATCAAGTGAAGATACTACACATAAATCAGAATTATTGATTGAACAGGAGTATGAATCCGACGAGGAAGAGGATTTTAATAGATCTATTGATATAAGAGCTAAAGTTGGTCGGGGTAGACCATAGGTAATTCGATCGGGCAAACCGGGAAGACCAAGGAAGCAGTACAATATTTTAAATGTAATGAAGGAAGATATTAGAATTCTACAATCAGTAAAAGAAGCAGTTAATGGGCCATACGCTAAAAAATGGATAGAGGCTATGGAGAAAGAGTATTGATTGAAAATGAGACATGGTCTTTAGTTAAATTGCCAAAAAATCAGAAAGCTATCGGTTGTAGATGGGTTTTTAATTTAAAAAAAGATAAAGAAGGAAAAATGGAAAGATTTAAATCCAGGCTTGTTGCGAAAGGCTGCAGTCAAAAACATGGCGTTAATTATGAAGAAACGTTTTCTCCAGTAATAAGATATGCAAATATTAGATTATTGATTGCAATTGCAGTAGAACATAAGCTTTATATGCATCAAATGGATGTAACAACCGCATATCTGAATGGAGATTTACACGAAGAAGTTTTTATGAAACAACCAGAATATTTTGAAACAGAAGCAGATTCTATGGACTCAAACAGTCTGGACGTGAGTGGATTTTAAAATTGAATAATGTTTTGAAAGAAATAGGGTTTGTTTCATGTGAAACTTAATTTTATCGCAGTCTATGTTGATGATTTAATTTTAGCAAGTTCAGATAAACATGAGTTAGAAGCAATTAAACATGAAATTTCAAGTAAATTTAAAATTGTTGATCAAGGTCCGCTTAGTTATTTTTTGGGGATGGAGGTAGAAAGAGATGTGGAAACTGGTGCAATTACTATATGTCAAAAGAAATATATTAATGAAATGATAACTGAGTATAATATGCAAGATTCCAAACCAATGTCAACCCCTTTAGATGAAGGATTTCAACTAAAATGTGTCAGAGATTCGTGTGAAAAGTGGATGCAACAAAATATCAATCACTTATAGTAATGTATCTTGCACTTACTACAAGGCCCGATATTTTACATTCGGTTTATAAGTTGTCGCAACGAAATAAGGATCCGCATATTGAACATGAAACTGCCGCTAAACATATAATTCGATATTTATCAAAAAAAAAAGATTTAAACATGCATTATTTTAGAACTGGTAAACCCATAGAAGGTTTTGTTGACGCAGATTGGGGAGGAGATCCCATACAACGGAAGTCGTATACAGGATATGTATTTTTCTATGCTGGAGGTGCATTTTCATGGGAGTCTAAAAAGCAAGCAACTGTAGCTCTGAGTAGTACTGAAGCAGAGTATATAGCACTTTGTGCTGCATTCAAAGAAGCCGTTTATCTTAATAAATTATGTCTAGAACTGGGGGTGATAAATTCAAAGATACCAATGGTAATAAATGGCGATAATTTAAGTGCACAGCAATTGATAAAAAATCCTGTGTACCATGCTCGTAGTAAACATATCGATATTAAATATCACTATGTCCGTGATGTTTATAAAAACAATGAGATTATATTAAAGTATGTGCCAACGAATGATATGATCGCTGATGTTTTAACTAAAAATTTAGGACGAATTAAACATTCTAAATTTACTAGTTTAATGAGTTTAAATAAACATTGTTTGTTTTTGTGTATTTGGAATGATTATGTTAGTATTCGAATTGAGGGGAACTGTTGAATTATTATGTAATTTTCATTTGAACTACTTAGAGTTTTCTATATTGTAAAATTCATGTGACAGGAATCACATATACTTTGTCTTTGATGTAAAACAAATTTTGTCAAATTTTCATAATTGTTTGAAATACTTTTGAATAAACATTTATATTATTTATTGTAAAAAATCTAAAAAGGATTTTGTGTATTTCATTTAACCTGAAGACCAGCTCAGCAGCAATAAATTTCAACACATATATGGTCATATATAAGTATTTTTTCTATATGCCGGTATATTAAAAATGCTTTTTTTTATTTTTAAACAAAAATATTGCTTTTTTTTATTAAAATTAAATGAAGTAAAATTAAATCAACATTAAATTCAAGGGAAAAAGGGATACTTACATGCAATAAATTTAAGGTCAAAAACACACATAAATTTTGGGAAAAGAGTACCAATATTATTTTTAGATTATAGTATCTTCATTTTATAAAACAATTCAAACTTTCTTGTTATTATTAAAAAACAGTATTAAAAATAGAATAAATAAATAATAAAAAATAAACAACAAAGTACGAATTGTTACATTAAATGAAGAGTTGTTGTACTATAATATAAAAATAATATATATATATATATTATTAATAATATTAATAATAATAATTTCATTTATATTTCTTCATTAAGAAAGATTTTGAAATTTGTATTATTGATCTCAATCCTTTTTTTTTTGTTACGTATTACTCCGCCAGAGGCCCAACTACATTTGGCTTAATTGACTTAAGCTTTGTTTTGGTATCAAACAAAATTTTGGAAATACAAATTTTAAATTTTAAAAAATTTTGTTTATAACGGAAATACAATATTTAGTATAAGTCATTTAATCTAATTACGTTTCTGCCTTTATGTTCACTTAAGAATTCAAACTGTATCTTAATTCGGTAGAACAAAGGTTTAAATTTCCCTCATATATGGCAATATCTGATAAAAATGTAAATATATTATCCTATATATGGAATAATATATGTACTTATATATGAACATATATGGCATATATGAACCACTATATGGACCAATATATGCAATATATTACCATATATTGCCATATATGGATTCATATATTGAACTTCATCTTTAAATGTATTGGCCCATATATACTTCCATACATAACATATATGTTCATACATATATGCTCATATTTTAAAACACATACGATCACATATGAAGCCATATATGATGAAATTTACCAATTAGTTTAGTGATAACACTTGGACGCTGAAAGATTTATGGTTCCCGAAAATAGGTATTTAAAAAAATGTATGTTTTGGTCATAACTACTTTCAGCAAATATGTTCTACTAAAGATTTTCGATCTTTGGATATATAAGACGTATCCATAGGTCATATTACATATTAGTTTTTATAAAAATTTTGATATTTTTAGCCCATTTATAGAGTATTTAATTACGGTCTTACCGTTCTTAAGATATAAATTAATCTATTTTGTGCCACGCCCAATTCAAGGATCCCGCCCACATTTGGTCAGATGTTGTGTATTGATAACCAAGATGCTTGCACCTTATTTGAAAAGTGTTAAGAAAATAAAAAAAAAGTGTTAAAAAAATATAAAAATAAAAAAAGTTGAATAGACGGGGCTCGATCGCGCGACTAAAAGAAAAAAGTATTTGTGACAAAGCGCTTAGACCACTGAGCCATTGAAGGACATAAGCAAACGTCGTTAATAGAAATAAATAAAGAGTTTTCGTTTAAAACAGATTTGTTTGGGTTTTATTTAAATGACAAACCTTTGTATGGATTTGTTGTTTGTGGGTAAAAGGTGAGGAGGTGAAAGACAAAAAGTTCAACAAATAAAATAAAAACAACAACAATCACGATCATAATGCCAATCTAAAAAAATCTTTTTTCGACAAAAAAAATATTTTTTTACAAATCGTTAAAAAAATCACTAGAACTGCATGTGTTTTATTTCTACAAATACTTTTGATTTAGCTGTCAAATTTGCATTTGGGATTTTATTTCGCTTTTTTATTAAAAAAATATTTTTAATTTCTTTAACTAAATTTCAAAAATTTGAAGGAAAATAGTTTATTAATTTTTTTTCTTATAAATTATTATAAGTTATGACCTAAAATAGTTGCTTTCAAAGGGGAATTATGTATAAAATTTTCTTAATATATGAGAAAATGGTTTAAAAATCTGTTTATAAATTCTTTTAAATCAGAGCAAAAAATAGAAATAAAACCGTTTGTATTTTGTTTGTAACAGAGGGTTTTTATACAAATTTTGATGTTTTTAGCCTATTTATGGATTATTTAATTATTAATATAAAATTTTATTCAAATTAATTATTTAATGTAAAAAAAAAACAAAAATAAAAAAGTTTTAAGAAAATAAAAAAAAATGTACCAAAAAAAAGTTGAATTGTGTCTTGAGTAGGATTCGAACTCGCGTTCTTAGAGAAAAAAAAGTATTTGTGACATAGCGTTTAGTCGACTCAGTTATGAAGGCTTTATGGAATCACCGTTTATAGAGTTAAATGAACAGTTTTCGTTCAATAGGGATTTGTTTGGTTTTTATTTAAATGACAAATCTTTGTATGTGTTTCTTGTTTGTGTATAAAAGGTGAAGAGGTGAAAGAAAAGAAGTTCAGCAAATCGTTAAAAGAAATCACTAAAACTGCATGTGTTTTATTTCTACAAAAAAAGTTTGATTTAGCTGGCAAACTTGCATTTGGGATTTTATTTCGCTTTTTTATTACAAAATATTTTTAATTTATTTAGCTTAATTTTAAAAATTTTAAGGAAAATAGTTTATAAATTTTTTTTATAAATTATTATAAGTTATGACCTAAAATAGTTGCACTCAAAGGGAAATTGTGTATAAAATTTTCTTAATATATGAGAAAATGGTTTAAAAATCTGTTTATAAATTCTTTTAAATCGGAGCAAAAAATATAAATAAAACCGTTTGTATCAGAGAGTTTTTATACAAATTTTGATGTTTTTAGCCTATTTATGGATTATTTAATTATTAATATAAAATTTTATTTAAATTGATTATTTAATGTTAAAAAAAACAAAAAATAAAAAAAGTCTAGAAAATAAAAAAAATTTACAAAAAAAAGTTGAATTGTGTCTTGAGTAGGATTCGAATTCGCGTTCTTAGAGAAAAAAAAGTATTTGTGACATAGCGTTTAGACGACTCAGCTATGAAGGCTATATGGAATCATCGTTTATATAGTTAAATTAACAGTTTTCGTTCAATAGGGATTTGTTTGGTTTTTATTTAAACGACAAATCTTTGTATGTGTTTGTTGTTTGTGTATAAAAGGTAAAGAGGCGAAAGAAAAGAAATTGATGTGTTTGTTATGCGTAATATTCAATATACATATAATAAAAACAAAGGAATTTTACGGTTTTTTTGCTAATATCTCAGCCATTTATCAACCGATCTGGCTGATTTTTAATAGCAAGCAGAAGTGGATAACATTTAACAGAAATATATAACAATGAAGTCCTCATCATGTCTGGGGTCTTCGGAAAACCCAATGACAAACTTATACATATATGCCCTTCCACCTGTGGTGAAGGGTATAATTAATATACAAGTAGATATTATTGGAATGTAAATAAAAGCTAGCTGCTTTATCACAGCAAAATATAAAATAGAATTTTTCTAGGATGCAAAAATTTTTTTCACTACCAATATGCAAATACACACAATAAATATTCCGTTACCGACTGTAGTTTTTTTTAAAGGTCTACTTAGAGTTTGTTTTTAAATGAAGAATCAATTGAAATTCATAGAAATATATTATTTAAATATTTGAATCAGTCATTCAAAAAACAAACTATAAAAAACTACAGACTTTCAGTAGGATTTGATATTTTCTCTTACATGTAAAATTTTATGTTTTCTGTTTCTGAAAATAGAATTTCAAAAAATTATTTATTGTTTTTTTTTCAAAATTATTTGTTATTCACAATTATTTCAATAAAAATTACACAAAATTATTCATACATAGAATATAAAAAATATACATATGTGTGCAGTGGATTGCCCAGGATTTTGTTTTGGGGGGCCCAAAAATATGTTTTCTAAAACTAATTTTTTTTAATAGCTGGCAATTTCTAAACCTAAATTTTTTAACCTTTTTGAATCATTTAAAACAAAATTTATAACTTTTAAGTTCATAAACAATTTTTCTTTAAAACTTCTTCCACTTTTAGATCAATTTGATAAAAATCTCTTATGCTACAAAATTCTTTTGGCGAAACGTCAAAGATTCGACTTGGCGCAATATATTATAAATATATAAAATTCGTTTAGTATTTGTGTGCAGTGAAAGCAAACACTTATTTAGTGAATTTATAAGAAAATTGGTACTATCAAATTTATTAAAAAATTGTCGATATTCAAAAGTAATAACTATAACCACGGTTATCCTGATCAAATATATATTATTCAATTTGGGTTTCATTAGAAGTAACCGAATTGTGGATTGAATTGATTAAAGACGGCACTAATGATTGGTATTGATAAAAAAAATTTATAATATACTTGTTTTCCTAACAAATTATTCAAATTCAAAATTAGCCATCAAATTTTATAAGTGTTAGTGGTGTAGTAAGTGGAGAGGTAGCTCAGTACTCCGAATTTCCCAGTTCAAATCCCGGAAAAGGCAAACATATAAAAATAATTTGTTGCAAAATATGACCCCATGTCATTGCTTTAAATATTTTTGGAATTTTCTTCATGAGCCAAAAAAAATCGCATTATGGGCTTGGTACAATTTCGATAAACCGAAAGAAAATATGTTACAGTTTCGATTTTTTTACTATCGGATCTTAAAGTATCATATATCGATGTTTTTGTCTCGAGGGTAACAATGTTTTTCTCTAAGGGCCATTGGCCTCAAGTATCCTGTTATAGTATTTACCTACCAGATCTCAGTTCCTACAACCCTAATATCAGAAAATTAAATTTAAAAATTTAACTTTTGCTCAAGAAGTATTCCATAATTCCATCAGAACTATTGTAATTTTTGGTTTTATTTCTAAATTTTGCTTCATATTTTCGGTCCTTAGAGCACAATATTGGTCTCTTCCGTACAAAAATATCGATATAAGATCCGACTGTAAATGCTAAAGATATAACGAAAAATTTTAAAAGTCGACCAATACGTTCGGTAAGGAAGCTACGGTCTAGTGCACACTCTTCAATTGAAATTCAGAAATCAGAATTTAAATGCAGTATTAATTCTGAATTTCAGTTGGACTTTTCAAAATTTCATTAGGAATTTTTTTGAATATCAATTAGGAATTCTGAATTACATTTGGTCTTTTCTAAATTATAATTGGGCATTTCTGAATTTCAATTGGGAATTCTTAACTATAACTTATATTTTCGTAAATTCAATTTAAAATGGAGCAATATTCACTGAAACACATGTTTCATAATTGTTATCATATTAATGAAGCTTCTTAGATATATTTATAATTACATTTTGTATCAGTTTGGCGTTATCGGCCTTTTTTAATATTTCGGTACAACTCAAAGTATAAGCATTTTAGGGTAAGTATAATAAACCATCAGGTTTGAACAGCACACACATAAATATTTCTTAGAAACTATTTCAAGATCAGAAACATCTATGTGTATTACATTTGTCTTATTCATTTTAAAAATACCCGAAACAAAACAACCTATGTGTAGTTTTTGTTAAATTATTGTTCCACTCCAAGACCCCAAAAGATTTTTTATTTTTCAAGGCGTAATATTATTAAATGGGATAGGGAAAAATAGAAAAATTAAAAAAAAAAGAAATGTCGCAAATTAACAGTTTTTAAACAGTTTTTTGCTCTCCGAACACTAGCTAAAAAAACACATAGGTGTTTCGATTAGAACACCGAAAATTTTTAAAAAAAATATTCAATAAGAAATCATTTTCCACGGAATATCAAATTCTCATACTAAAAGCTTTGACATGTTAATTATCCTTGTTGCTTTAGAATTTCAGTACTAGATTATAATAAGAGATTAACGCATTCTCAAACCAAATCGTGGTCTTATTAAGAGTTGTCACTATTGCCATTAATATGACACCTAACTTTTTTTATAACTAAATTAGTTTAAAAACATTTAACGTGGCAAAATCTGTTGTGTATTATATTATTTTTTTTTATTTCTTTAAATAATGTCGGCTTAATATATCTTATGAAAAAAATAGATAAAATTATTTATAAGTATTTCCCAGGATATATTTAGAGCTAGATTATATTGTTAGAAGACCAATACCGCACAAAAAAAACAATTCTATTTAAACAACAACAATAGTAACTCAAGAATACCCAAATATTTTTAGCTAACAATGTAAAAACCGCTAGGTTGTTTTTTGTTTGCTTTATAGTAAATTTCGTTAAGTGGCTAGTCCGCAACATAATGGGTATACGATATAGTATGTAGTTCGTTTCATTCATTCATGTTTGTATGAAATTTCAAGCAGGATGTATGTACCGCTATAAAGAAATATATATTCTTATATTTCAAACTTATCAATACAAAAGAAAACTAAGATCTTTTTATTATCATGTTTCTTAGTTCTTTTTTAACAAATCCATAAGACCGCTTTAATTACATAACATAAGAGCAAATAAAATAACGGAATCATGACCAGATTTATTTTCTACCCATAATTGAGGATTTACTAAAAATTTTTAATTAATCGAAGCAGTTTTTATCTGGACATTCATTATTTTCCCATGCTTTTTATGTAACATGTGGGTTAAAATTTCGAGTTTCATGACCATATTTAAAAATCTCTCTGCTTCCGGCATTTACAAACACTATCAATATTAATCACACCATCAGCATGAATAGGAAAACATACGCACAACAATTATCCTTGACCAAATTTAACACCATAGTCGTAACAAAACAAGTGTATCGAACAAGGTGGACACTGCTGTGATAGCTAAACACTTGACTAATTATTTACTGCATACAACAACTGTGTTCTTCTGCTGTTATTGTGCGGCTGCTTCTGATTGTGTGTTCCATAGATAATCGTTACCTTTTTTCTATCTATGTTTTGTAAATATTTAGGATCGAATCATGTCATGTATGTTATCTATCTACCTGTGCGTTAGCAGTTGGTAGGATATTTAATACAGTTAAATCTTATGAAGTTCCTTTCAAGTGAGTAGTGTTTAAATAATTATTTTTATTTAAGGTATATTCATTTTTCTTTCCTGCATTTAGTGTCTTTTTTGTGGTCAATGCACTTCCTGTGAGTACAGGAATAAAAATTGCAATAAAATCTTTTAAGAAATTACACTGTGCTACACTATTTTTGTGGATCGATAATTACAAAAATAGGTGAATGTAATGTGTTTGTTCATTAAAACCGCCAAAGGGTTTGGCGCTGTGTAATATGGCCATTAAAATTTTTAATTTTTTTGGGCATCATTTTAAGTCGTTTTTTCAAGATGTACCAAAAATCTCTTCCAAAACAAGCGTTTTATGGGCTTAATCTTAAAGACGAATAATTCATTTGTAGACGTTAAATCATAAGAATGGTAATTTATATTTAATTACTCGTAGAATACTGTGCGATTATTTCTATGCCAAAATAATGTATTTGTTTACAGGTATGACAAGCAATAAATTAAAAATTTTCCTGCGTTCAATGCAGTCTATACTGAGCCCTAGTAAAATTAAGAAAGGGTTAAAGTATTTAAAGAAAAATTCAGCGTAAAATTATACTACAGGCGTTGAAACCTAATTCATCTGAGAAGTAATTTTAAATTGTTTTTTGATAGGACTACAAATATTTATCACTTAATTAATTCTGCTTTATTAGTATTTTAAATCTACCAGATTAATTGGTAGTCTTTGATAACCACTAGTCAAATTTGCAGCAACAAATATTTGGAAAGCATTATAAATAATAAAGAGATAAAGAGATAAGATATTCTAAAAAAATTATTCATAAAGTTCGTTGTGGACATATTTTTTGCAACGCTTTAATTCTTTAATATGTTTTGTTTTTTTAATTTTAAGCTAACATAAGCTGCGAAAAATTATTATAGAAAAAAAGGATATTAAAAAATAATATACACTTCAATTTATTTATGTTTAAAGTCCCGTTTACAAGCAGTAATTTTTCCTTTAGCAATTTTCTTAAATTTTCTTTTGAACTTGCATTCGTGTCCAGACTGCGAAAGTGTCTTTTTAAATTTTAGTATCTTTTACATATAAAAAAAAGTACGAATTAGTAAACACAAGAGAATTGCGAGTACAAGCAAGTCTGTACCCCTTTGCGTTCTTCTTTCCTCCCTCTCCTATAAACTCAGAATTGCTGCAATTAAAATTGATGTGTGTAAAACGGAACTAAGAAATAATTAATTTTAAAAAAATATGTTTTAATCAAACATAAAAACACTAACAAATTATTTTTTTATCTTTACCGGTCGAGATTTAAAGATGAACTAAGAAGTGCATGCCTGGGACGATAAATGCATTTTCAAAATACATAGTACTAAAAACTACATAATATTCTGAGTGTATAATTTCATAGCGCTAAACCGTATTTGAGAGTCCGAAAGTGATTAATATGTATTTTCGCAATTTTAACTGATATATTATTTTAGTATTATGTTTTTATTTAAAATAATTTGATCTAAATTTCAAATTCTATTTTTTATTTGAATTATTTTGAAAATGCATTACAGTAGAATCTCAAAAATTTGAACCTTCCAGAAACAAGAACCGGCCATTTAATTTTATTGGACCCTCTGAAATTAAAACCGGTAGTTTTAATTTCTGGAAGTTTTTGTTTTTCTTTTCACTACAAAATCATATTTGTTTTAATGATTTTAAACTAAATATGGGAAAAACGCTCTAAAACTAATATCTGCGATTCTAACTTTTGTACGTTTTGGTTTTGTTTTTATTTTCACTACAAATTTTTTTTTTTTTACTCATTGAAGTACATAATAATAAAACGGGGAATCACCGAGTTATTCGTGGTGTGTACAAATCAGTCATACATATGCATGTGAAATTTTATACGCTTGTACAAATTTGGGTCAGATGACACAAAGTGAAGGTTATTTATTCGGCTGAAAGTTAAAAAAAAATGGCAAATAAACTTAAAAAAACACCTTATCTTTGGATACTAAGGTTAAAATATTAAAAGGACTTAATGAAGGCGTGCATGGAAATCGTTTAGCTCAAGATTTTAATATGGCAAAATCTGCCTTCAGGTACATATAACCAAAAAAAAAACAAGAAAAAAATCTTTACGTAGCGCGGAATATCCGTAGATGGAAAGTCTCCTTAATAAAATGTTTTTTTTTATCAACGTGAAAGAAAAACACAATAACAGGACCCCATATTAAAAGCAAAAGCTTCAAAAAATTTTAGCGGTAAAGATGAAAAAGCATTTATTGCAAGTGATGGATGATTTTTAAAATTTAATACCCGACATGGAATACAGTTTTTAAAAATGTGTGGTGTAATACTTTCTAGTAATGTTGGTGAATTCACTCCATTTCTACACAGATTTCGTACAAAAGTGGCGGAAATAGGGTTAATAGCAACACAAATATCTAATGCTGATGAAAGCGGATTATTTTTCCGTTGGCTATCATATAAAACATATGTCACTGCTTGTGGAAAAAGTGCCCAAGGATTTAAAGTCCAAAAACAACGCGTTTCAATTTTATTAGGCGCAAATTCCATTGGTTATTGGAAAAGCTAAAAAAACAAGGTGCTTCAAAGGATTTGATAACCCACTTCATATGACTTTTGGAAAAATGCTTGGATAACTTCTCGGATCTTTCATGATTGGTTTCACAAGATATTTATCAAAGAAGTATGTTTAACCAATGCATATATTTAGTTCGATATTTTTTATGTTTTTAGTTTTACAGCAAATCCGATTTTCTGAAGACAATAATTTGCCCCAAAAAGCTCTTCTGCTTGTAGATAACTGTTCCGCTCATACGCCAATTCAGAAACAGCAGCTGAGCAGGCAATTGATCAAAATCCTATTAAAATGACAAAACTTATCTACAGAAGTAAGTTGCTGGCTTAATTAGTTGTTGATGGTGGTGATATTGATAAACTTTTGAAACGCCATTCAATTCGAGATGCATTAATATTGCTGAAACAAGCTTGGGATGAGGTGCCACAAATAATGTTAAAAAAATTCTTGGTCATTACGACATTGATGATTACACATGACAACAGCCAATCTGGGGGGTGAGAAATTCCAAGTCAGGGTGATGGTACTAGGTCAGTATAGTAAAACCCTCAAAGGGTTTGGCGTTCGTATGTGTCAGTTTTTTTATGACCTTTTAAAATTTTTCCTTATCTTGATGTTTTTTCGCTTAGTTGTAACATTTTGGCAAAAACGTAGTTTAACATAACTCGAGAACCACTTGTCTGATTTTGATGAAACAAATTTAGAAAAATTAAGAATTACAATTTCTCTAATCTGTTTCTATACCGTTTTCCTATATGTGCAACACTTTCGAAGTTAAAAATGAATGTATGAAGGGAAAAAAGTATTTTTTGCCTAAAAATTTAAATATATTTTTTTTTAAAATTCATAAAAAATCCAAAATGGAAAAAAGTGCCAAAACTAATTACTTTCGCGTAAAGTCACATAACTCATGAGCAAAAAAAGGCATAGATCACGAAAATCGATGCACGCGTTTCTCATTTATTCACAATTAGGTAAATGTATGAATTTCAAAAATTTGCTCCAGATATGAACAACATTATTTGGAGAAAACATTGACACCCACAAGCCGAACTCTCTCATATTTTTCTACTGTACTAAAAGAGAAATATTGATGTGGCAACACTGGTTCTGTAATGTTCACATAAAACATGCATTGTCATTATACTTCTTCTCTTTCTCACACTGGTTCTGTGATTTTTGTCATTCAACAAGTGCCGACGAACGCGAACAGTAAAAGTGATTTTTCTCCAGTTTTTTAAAAGTGAACAAAACTGAACAGAATATGGAACTGTGCAAGCCAGATATAAATAGCTTTTGCTACTGCTGTGGTCAATATGTCTCAACACATAAAAAAGGGGAAATTTCAGTACTGATTTTGTTCAAACATACGAGATGTACTTCAACCAAAATGTTATAGTGAACGAAAATTGGGTACCAAATATAGTGTGTAAAAGCTGCTACAACCGTCTAATGGATTGGAAAAATAGAAGACGTGAAAGTATGTCATTCGGTATCCCAATGACTTGGACTAATCCTGGCGAAGGTCACAATCCATTGAATTGCTATGCATGTGCGAATAAAGGAGCCGCAAAAACGATAAGAAAATCGTATAATTACGTTGGTGTTGCAAGCGCCGCAACACCATTGCCTCATTCGGACCACATTCCTGTGCCAAAAGCTTCTAGCCCAGATATTTTCTCTTCTACGACTGCTCGGACATATCATGCACGTGATGATCCCCCATATAAGCCATCAGTATCCAATGAGCCAATTTTAATAAATCAAAATAAGCTTGATTCAATTGTTGCCAAGTTGGAATTAACACAGCATAAATCGGAAGAGCTGGCTTCCATTTTGAAATCAAACAATTTGTTGGCACCCGGTGTGAAAGTCACAGCTTATCGTCAGGCAACACTCCAAAGTTTATTCCTTGTGAATGATGAAAAAACTTCTGCATATTGCCCGGATGTAGGAAAATTGATGGACGCAATGGAAATAAAATTTGAAGCAGATGACTGGAGATTATTTATTGACAGTTCAAAACTCTGCTTGAAGGCGGTTTTACTGCATAAGACCAATAAAAAACCTTCAAGTTCAATCGCCTATAGTACAGAAACGAAAGAAACATATGATGCACTGGAAAATATTTTAAAAATGGTTAACTACGCCAAACATATGTGGCGCATATGCTGCGATTTAAAAGTTGTAGCAATGCTTTGCGGTCTTCAAAGCGGCTATATAAAATAAATGTGCTTTTTGTGCGATTGGGACACACGATTTTCCGGTGACCAATATGCATGCCACGGATGGAAACTCAGAGAGCACAGCAGGTTACAAACGGCCAATATTATTCGTGAGCCTCTAGTGCCGAAGGAGAAGATATTGCTGCCTCCACTGCATATTAAACTTGGAATTGTTAAGAATTTTATCAAAACTGTCGCCAAAAGAGATGAAGTTTTCTTGTGTTTGAAACTAATTTACCCGAGACTCAGCGAAAGTAAAATTAAAGAAGGTAAGTTATAATATCACATTCATTTCCCATGATTTTCCATCTTAACGAATTAATGTTTTCCAATCAGGCGTAGTAAATGGTCCAGATATACGAAAGATGTGTGGCAAGACAAGGATGATCTTGATGATAAAGAATTTTCAGGAGATGCAGAAGGGCCAACAGTGGAGTCACACATTGACATTATGTGTGGTTCAGAAACTGATGATAGCGATGAATGCGATGCCACTAGTCCCGAACAACCACCATCGAAAAAGTCTAGGCAATATTTATTAAAATAAATAAAAATAAATAAATAAAATAAAAATAAAAAATTATAAAAATGTTTACTTAATTTTTTTAGTAGTTTATGGCCAGAAGTCTGGAGTTATTGGGGAAAATTTATAAAAAAAGGCGATAAATGACACTTTTTTGAATAAAAACAAATATCAATATTCTTGTCAAAATGGGATACCTTCACGTAATTGTAAATAAAAGCAGAACGCGTTAATCGATTTCTATGATCTATGCCGCATTTTGTTTATAGGTTATGTGACTTTACATGATATTAATAACACTTGATCCTTTTTTCCGTTTTGGATTTTTATGAATTTAAAAAAAAAAAATTTTAATTTTTAGGCAAAAAAATATTTTTTTTTCTCCACAAATTTATTTTTACCGGCAAAACTGTTGATTATAAAGAAAAACAATATATAAAGGGATTAAAGAAATTGTAATTCTAAATTTTTTTGAGTTTGTTTTAGCAAAATCGGACAAGTGGTTCTCGAGTTATATTAAACTACGTTTTTGCCAAAATGTTACAACTAAGCGAAAAAACATCAAGATAAAGAAAAAATTTAAAAGGTCATAAAAAAAAACTGACACATACGAACGCCAAACCCTTTTACTATACTGACCTAGTACCATCACCCTGACTTGGAATTTCTCACCCCCCAGACAATAATCCCAAAAATGTTCCATAGTGTTATTTGTCACTAGCAATTGGCTCAACGAAATAAGGATTGCAATGAAGTTCTTCAAATAAATCTAGATCTTTTGACTGAAATTATGCCAAACAATTCGAAAAGTGTAAATGAAATCGAAGAATGGAATGAAGATGAAGAGGATCTCGATGATGGGGCATCAGATGGCAGTGATGCCGAAATAACGCCTAATATTCATAAACAGTGATATATTTTCCAATAAGCACATGTACAATCTTTTGGACTTCCTTAACGATATCGTTGTATCCAATTTAAATAAATCAAAAACACAAAGAAAAAATAAATACATATGTAATAAGTAATTAAAAAAAATTAAAAAGTTTTCCTGACAATTAAATTTTAATAAATGAAAATTGTTTTGTGTTAAAATAAAGCTTACGTAACTGTTATTTCATCAAAAAAAATGTCCAGACGTTTTCAGAAATTAGAACAACCCGAGAAACAAAGTGGTTGATTCTACTAAGTGTGAGATTCTACTGTATATGTTTTTATTTTACCATATATGGTGAGGGTATATATCAGTTTGTCATTCCGTTTTGTAACATGTCGAAATATAGGTCTAAGTTCCTTATGCAATTTTAAGTCGATTTAGCGATGTCCGTCTGCCTGTCTGTATGGAAAATTTAGAGGTACCTTCACATTTTCACTCATAGCTTTTTAACCGCTGGAACAATTTTGCTCATTTTCAATACGAAACTGCTCGGGAGGTTGTCCAATAATCTAGGTAAAAATAGGAACCCCCGCTTGCGTCTTCGCGTCGTGATCACCATTTCAACAGACAGACGGACATCGCTAAGTCAATTTAAAATTGCATAAGGATCACGAATATATATATATATATATATATATATATATATATATATATATATATATATATATATATATATATATATATATATATTATGGGGTTTAGACCTATATTTCGCCAAAAATTGGGACATAAATATGCCACGTTCCTGTGAAATCGGTGCTATTTTGGTTTTTCAAAAATCACGATGTATTGATGCTTAAGTTGGATACTTTTAGCGGCTCAAATTTAGATATTTAAACTAATCTAACTTTTTAAGGAATTATTTTTACAAATCGTATCTCTAAGCTTAAAACATTACGTTTAAAAAAAGTCAAGCTATAAAGATCTTGCAAAATATGTTTGCTGTAATAAGTCATGTAAAGTTAGGCTTAATCTGTTCTTTATATTAATAGTTGTAGAAATTGGAGCCGAAGGCGAAAAATTTTAACCAAAACATCGCGCGATTTTGGTAAAATAATTTTCATTTTGTTTTTCGTATACTAATAGTTGCAGAAGTTGGCGCCGCAGGCGAAAATTTTGATTTTCATACATTAAGAACAAATATAATTCTTAGCAGGTTTCAAAATTGCCAAGCTCTAAGACGCAATGTCATGGAAAGCGATTTGCTTTAAAATTTTATAAGATCGATAATAAGAACTGGCTGGGAGGACACGCGACGCAACACTTTACTCATGGACGGAGAGCAGAAATTTACTTAAGTTTTTAACTAAAGGGTGGTTAAATTTTAAGGGCCGATGTTGAATGCGATCCGCACCTAAACGTCAATTTTTTTGTTGCATTTTATTTGACATTTCTCAATTTCAGACTAACTCAATTTGAACCATGGAAAGAAACACAATCGAGCAACGTTTTAAAGTTATTTAGGCTTATTATGAAAATGGGTGTTGAAATCAAAATGCATATCGTGCACTTAGTGATTTTTTCGGTCAATTTAATCATTCAAATGTGCGTACAATCGGAAAAATCGTGCAAAAATTTAAGCAAACCGGTCTGCATGCTCGTACAGCTTGTACTGCAGAAAATATTGCTGCTTTTCGCGATAGTGTGGCTGAAGAGCCGTCCACCTCAACTCGTCGTCGTACCCAACAATTGCACCTCTCACGCTTGTCGTTGATGAACATTATGCATAAAGACTTGCATTTACACGCTTACAAGCCTCTTGACCATTCCAAACGTCTTCAATGGTCAGAATGGTGGCAAGAAATGGCAACAGTGGATGATCAATTTTCGAAGAAAATCATCTTCAGTGATGAGGCACATTTTCACCTCAGTGGATTCGTCAATAAGCAGAATTGCCGCATTTGGGCGAATGATAATCCAATAGTGATTGTCGAAAAACTAATTCACCTACAAAGAGTGACTGTTTGGTGCGGTTTATGGGCTGGCGGCATCATCGGGGTGTATTTTTCCAAAATGAGGTCAGGCAGTTACTGTGAATAGTGTTCGCTATGGTGAGATGATAACGAACTTTTTATGACCCGAATTAAAAGATATGGATGTGCACGATATGTGGTTTCAACAGGATGGCCCACTTGTCACACAGCTAACGAAACAATGGCTCTTTTGCGCGACAAATTCAATGGCCCTGCTATCTCACGTGGTGGCGATGTCAATTAGCCGCCAAGATCATGTGATTCGACACCGTTGGACTTCTTTCTTTGGGGTTATTTGAAAGGAAAGGTGTACGTCGGTAAGCCAGCAACAATTCAAGAGCTAAAGGATGAGATAATTCGGCACATTAACGGCATAAAACCTCAATTATGCCTCAGCGTCATCGAAAATTTTGACCATCGGATGGAGGTGTGCCGACGAGGTCGCGGCGGCCATTTGGCCGATATTTTGTTCCATACATAATTGAACCATACCATATTATCATAATAAAAAGAAATGACAATAATTTCCTAAATAATTTGTGTTTTATTCAAAATCAACATCGGACCTTAAAATTTAACCACCCTTTATTTTGAAATGCAGTGGTTGCGTATCATAATTTATATAAATTTATTTTGATTCTAATTCTTTAAAATAACTCAAATTAGAATGGCCCATTCGGTTGTTATTGATTCCATGCAATATAAATGCATATAATGATGTGCATAAGCATCATTTCTTTTCTTTGCATATTTTAAGGTCATTTTTCATTTCTTTAAATTGCGGTTATTTTACATAATGAATAAAAACCTCAATCTAATAAATGAAAAATTTCAATAACTTTTGGAATGACTCCAAGTTTAATTTATAAAGAACCAATTAAAATTCAAAAACACCAAATTAAATTTAATAAATATTTGTTTGAATTTTAAGTTGTTAATTATTTTTTAAATACATATGTTTTGATAAAAAAAATAAACTCTCAGGTTTTTAATTAAAAAAAGTAATACAATTGGATATACGTATTTTTTTAAGGAAAATATACAAATTAAATAATTCCACTTAGGACCTGTGCGAGGTAGCTAAATAAATTCTAAACTAAATTCAACAAAGTGTGTACCCGGTTGTTGTACTATTGCAGATATATTGCATTGAACTCTGTAATTTGCTATGACAGGTAGATTTCGCATAGACTTCTGCAACATACGCGGATTGTGTATGCTCACATTCGTATTCATCGGCCGGATGTTTTCGCCTTATGTGAGACCCAGGTGTGAGAAGACGCTGATCCACAGGATTTTTACATACCTGGGTATCACCTTCTATCCCTCTTTGTTTCCCGTCGGGGCCTTGCAGTGTACGTTTGCGACAATGTTGTGTACCAGTCCCAGCAGCACCTGGACTGCAATGATGCGGAATTTACCTCACTTTGGGTTAAATTCAAGATTAGTGCACACATACTGCATTTTGGGTTTATATATAGAAGCCCAAATATGGAAAGGGGGGCTACCCTTAATGGCTTCGACGCCCTTTCCGATTCAATTTCAAGAATTCTGGAGAGTTGCCCGGATAGTGAAATTGTCGTTGCTGGTGATTTTAATATCCACAATTCTACCTGGCTTCACCATTCGAGCCATACAACCAATTGCCGCGCACAACCAATTGGCGCAACTAGTGAATGAACCAACGCACATTCCGCGCGTTGAAGGTGAACACGCAAACACTCTAGACCTTTTCCTCACTTCACACCCTGGTAAGTATGAGGTGAGAACATTTGCACCTCTCGGTAATTCGGATGATTGTTCCATTTCCGCATCTTTTTCGTTCTCCGAACTTTGTAACGTTTCACCATCGGCTAAGAAACGTTCAGTTTCTGTTTAAGAAAAAGCACGTTGGGCAGAGCTCAACGACTTTTTCCAGCATTTCAATTGGAAACTATGTTTTCTCAACGACAATATTAATGCTGCTGCGAAAATGGTAGAAAATGTAATATTGATTGGAATGAAATCCTATATCCCAACGAAAAGTATTTCGGCTAAACCAAAGATTAAATGTTGGTTTAACCAGACTTGCAAGAATGCAGTCAGATCCAGAGAGGAAGTGTTTAGAATTTGGCGTGCCGTCAGGAACGCTAATTCTGAACAACTACGTAAACAGGCGAGAAATGGGTGTTCAAAAGTACTTAAGCGTGAAAAGTTTCTTTACTAACAGCGCATTCGTGCTAAAGTTCTTTCTGCTCCTAAGGGCAGTAAGAGCTTTTGGTCTTTCGTCAAAAGAGTAAGGGACAATGGTAGTTCGGCTATCCCAACTCTTTTAGTGGGTCATCAAATATTTACTGACCCGGTTGATAAGGCTAACCTTTTAGCGGAAATGTTTGCAAGAAACTCATTCTTGTCGGAAAGCAATCAACCACTGCCGGAACTCCCAAGAGTATCGTGTACTATGCCTAAGATATTCTCCCGAATTCGTGCAGTTAAAAGGGTTCTTGCGGATCTCAATGTAAATAAGTCCTCGGGGCCGGATGGTATACCAGCACTGGTGCTGAAACAGTGCTCTTCGACGCTAGCTCGTCCATTGGCCAACCTTTTTAGCTCTTCCTACCGTGCGGGAGTCTTTCCCTCCTGCTGGAAGGTTACCAATGTTCAACCAATCCCTAAAAAGGGTGCGGCTACTAACCCTGAAAATTACCGCCCTATCGCAATATGCTCAGCGCTCTCGAAGGTGATGGAAAGCATGATCAATTATCATCTTGTTAATTATCTAGAGTCCAACTCGCTTCTGAGTGATAGACAATATGGCTTTCGTAGTGGCCGTTCGACGGGGGACCCGTTAGCGCTCCTTTCGAAGCGTTGGAGCCGATCCATTCACCAATGTTGCACTGGATATTTTCAAGGCGTTCGACCGTGTATGGCATTGCGCACTGTTGACAATGCTTATTGCATTTGGTGTCGGTAATGACTTCTCTCGTTTTATTTCGAGCTTTCTCAGAGATCGCACTATTCGTGTTGTTATAGATGGGATCTCATCCAACGAGTTTCAGCTTAATTCAGGGGTACCACAAGGTTCTGTTCTTTCTCCCTCTATTTTCCTTATCTTTATCAATGATCTTCTTGATCAAACTTTCAATCCTATCTACTCTTTCACTGATGACAGCAACATTTGTCATTCATTTTCATTTAGCTGTAGACCAAGCCTTCTGGAGGTTGAGTACAGAAGGCAGTTAATGAATGACACACTCAATCGTGACCTCTCGACGGTCTCCGAGTGGGGTCTTACGAATAGGGTCGGCTTTAATGCAAGTAAAACTCAATGTTGTATGTTGTCCCATAGGGCTGTGGGATCGACAATGTCATCAACAAATATGGGTGGCGTTGATATCAAGGAATCGGATACTTTGATGTTCCGGGCATGAAGATTCAGTGTGATGTTCGTTGGAATAAGCATGTATTCGAAGTGTCGAAAGAAGCATTCAAGTGTCTTGGTTTCCTTAAACGGTGTAAGAAATACTTCACTCCATCCGATCTCCTTACTATTTATACCACCTATATCCGACCGAAAATGGAATACAACTCCCATATATTGGCAGGAGCTTCAAAGTCTATTTTGGAGCTTTTGGACCGTGTGCAAAGGAGGGCGTCGGCGCTCATCAATGACATTAGGATATCGAACTCTATTAATTCATTGGAGCATCGTCGGAATGAGGGTTGTGCATCACTGTTTTATCGATATTACCATGGGAAGTGCTCTGCCGACATAAGAGAACTGATTCACAGAGCCCGGGTTTATGTTCGAGATACTCGCTCATCTACCAGAGCACATCCGTCCGTAGTCGATTATCCCGTTGACCGCACATCGCATTACAGAGAAAATTCGTTTATCAGTCGTACAAGTCGTATGTGGAATAAACTCCCCGCAGAGGTCTTCCCTGTCACTTACAATATAGAGAAGTTCAAGGCAAATATCCACAAACACTACTCCCTCTTTCCTCCCTCTCATAACATATTTTCCTAATTCTAACACAATGCACTGCATTAGTAGGGGACATCCCCTGAGTGTTAGTCTAACGTAAAAAAAAAAAAAAATTGACAAAAGATTTTAAAATTTCTTTCACAAAATATTTGAACAATTTTTAAAATTTCATAGAAATTTGGATTCTAGAATTTAGTTTAGATTTAGTTTTTTAATTATATATTTTTTAAAATTAACCAGGCTCGGGATCATAAATAAATAGTAAACACTAATTTTTAAATGAACTAATTTGTGAGGAGTGTGCACTCCCTCTAGCGTTGACACTCACAATATTTTCCATATAAAAATAAGTGTTTACTATTCGTTTGTAACATTTAATTATGATCTCGAGCCTGATAAATTAAAAAAAATATATAATTCATGTTAATATTTATTTATGCGGGTTAATATTTGTGTATTTATTATTTTGTTTTATTATTTTCTGTATTTTAAGGTAACGTAAAAAAGTGAGAACAATGAGTTATCATTTTGTTCTCATAGAGGGCAAATAAGTGTTTACTTAAAATAGTAAAGTAAGTAGTTACTCTTAGTAAAATAATAGTGGACCTTACTAAAGTTAAATTGTCTTACTATAATACATAGTTAAGAATAATTTGTATTTGAATTTATTAAAAAGACACTTAAAATATCTACTGTTTGCATTAACGAAATTAAATTTTAATAGTGCAATGCTACTTCACATTAGAAATCCTTTTTTTTTAACACATAATTTTCTATTTTATTTTATAATTTTTCAAAACAAATTATTCAATAAATATTGTTACACGACATTTCTACACCTAGAAATTTCTTCACACTAATTTTAACAGCTGGAAAAATCTAGTGTACTAATAAACTGGAAATAACTAGAATACCTGACTACTCATATAAATACTGGTACTCGGTGACGCAGTATTTTAGTTCATAAGTAAAACGCAAAGTGTGAAGAACTAAAGTGTGGCTAACGTTTAGTCTATATACATCGTGTAAATAAAGTGTGTTATTAAAGTGTTTTTCTGTAATTTTTAGTGACTGTTATAAATAAATAGAGCTATAAATAATTTCAAACAGTGTTTATTATTTGCAATATAGAAAGAACTCGATTTATTTAAAAGGTAAATAAATCAACGATTTTATAAAGGGTAAAATCGTAACAATTGGTGTCAGAAGTGGGATTGCAAAATAATAAGCAGTCATGAAATTGGAGGAGCTTAAAGTGGAGCAACTCAAGAAGGAATTGAGTAAGTTGGAGCTACCGGCAGCAGGTAATAAGACAGAATTACAAAAGGGGCTGATAGAGGAATTCGAGCGGCGTAAGATTGACATAGCGACTTACGAATTTGACGAAAAAGAAGCAATGGAGGTTAGTACCCGTAAAACAGAAGGTAATATGGAGTTAAGCGCAATGTGGCTGCTATGATGGAAAAGATGGAAAAAAATGAGAAACTTCAAGAAACTTCTAGAGCAGACAACGAGAAACTGTTTGCTAAGATGGAAATGAAACTTTAAGCAACATCTAGAGCCGACAACGAGAAACTTTTAACCAAGATGGAGACGAACGAGAAATTGCTAATGAAGATGGAAGAAAAGTTTTAAGAAACTTCTAGAGAAATCGCCGAGGTTTCAAAAAGAGTGGCCGACTTAGAGAATGACGTCGAGAAAAAACTGCAAGATCTGGAAAGTAAAATAAATATTTCTCAATGTCAAGAGGGCCCAGTACGAATTATTCAAGAAAGTTCTGGTAGAGCAAAGGCCCCTACTTTTGACGGCAGCGTACCGTTTAATGTTTTTAAGTTCCAGTTTGAGACAGTTGCCGCCAGAAATATGTGGAACATCGACGAAAAAGCTATAGAGTTGATTCTGGCCTTAAAAGGAAACGCTGCAGAAATTCTAGAAAGTGTGCCAATCACCTGCAGAAATAATTATGACGACATAACGGCGGCACTGCAGCGAAAGTATAGTGGCGAACACAAAAAACAAATATACCGAATGGAACTAAGAGGTAGACTGCAGAAAGCAAATGAGTCATTGCAGGATTTTGCAACAGAAATTGAGCGGTTGGTGCAGCTGTCGTATCCGGGCGAAAATCCATTATTAGATGAATTCAAAATTGAAGCATTTGTAAAGGGAATTCATGATCCTGATGTAAGGTACGCGGTGTGTGCTACACGAAAATCATCTTTTGCGGAAACTGTTTCATTTGCACTGTCACAGGAGACTGCGAAAATAATTGCTAAGCCGCAAATTCTTAATGTGCGAAACCTCGAAGTAACTGCTGAAAAAGAGGAAGATATAAGCGCTAAGTTTATAGAAGCAGTTAAAGAGGCAGTAATGCAGGCATTAGGGAGAAAGCAAGTTAAGGCCGAATGCTATAACTGCGGAAGAGTGGGACATTTTCAGCGGAACTGCCGTGCACCAGGAAAAAGCTTCCGGCCGGTTAATCAATTAGCACAGGAGTTACCGTTAAAACCAAAAAGAGCTAGCACTGCGGGACACGATCCAGCTCATACAAGCGAGGGCCCCACAATCTCCATATCAGTGATACAGCAGGGAAAAAGCAATCTTACTGCTTGCGGATATATCAACGGCAGAAAGCACATTTGTACTATAGACACAGGAGCATCACAGTCTGTTATTAGACCCGATTTAGTTAAGGAGGCAATTGAACCCTTGTATGGGGTGAGACTGCGCACAGCTACTGGGGAGACTGGTACTGTCTATGGCAAAGTGAATGTAAAACTAACGATTTCCAACGTAAGCGTCAATCATGTATTTATTGTTGCCGATGTTGTGGACAAAGTAATCGTTGGTGCAGATTTCATGATTAGTCACGGCATTAATCTGCATATGGGGCAAAAAGTTATGATTTGGGGGAATGTTGAAATACCCCTTGGTGTTGGATATGAGCACAAGGCTCAAGTAAGAAAACTGGTTGCCATTGAGCACAGCAAGGGTAGGAAACATGGCAAGCACAGTTCAAAGGCTGAAGGAAAAGACCGTATCGTGTACATCCGACAAACGCATATCGAGTCGAGTGAAGCTTGGTCAGCGGCGCAACGGAGCGACCCCATGTTAGCGAAGATTATATCAGCCAAAGAAGAAAACAGGAGGCCTACCCGCGAGCAGATATCAGCTAAAAGTCCGCTGATGAAGGCATATTGGGCCCAGTGGAATAGCCTACAGGTGTTAAATAGTTGCTTATACCGTACATGGGAAAGTTCCGACGGCAAAAATGTGGCCAATTTAATTGTGGTGCCGGCATCTAGAATAAACGAGGTATTGAGGGAGTTCCATGAAGGTCCCAGTGGTGGTCATCTTGGTATCACAAAAACTATAGAGAAGTTAAAACAACGGTTTTACTGGGTGGGCTGTCAACAAGCTGTAGGCGATTGGGTAGCAAATTGCGCGCAATGCATCGCAGCCAAAGGACCAGTAAGAACAATCTTTGGAACGGAACTCAAATTCTCTGGCGATTTTGAACTTGGTGTTAAGTCCGCCGCAACAGACAGTGAAAACGACAACTCTTCCCGGGAACAAGAAGACCCCAACAAACGTCAGGATTCCGTCCGCAATCGAATTAAAATGGTGAGGACAAGATGAAGGCGAGGTACGATCGAGCATCGAATTGTGAAGGATTTAATGAGGGCCAGCTGGTTCTACTTTTTAAACCGCAACGAAAGAAAGGATTATCCCCCAAACTTCAAACGCATTGGGACGAACCCTATAGAGTGAGTAAAAGGTTGAATGATGTGGTACACAGAATACAGAAAGATCAGAGCCCAAGGTCAAAAATGAAGGTGGTTCATCTTAAACGACTAGCCAACTATGGAAAAGGAATAGCTATGTCTGTTCGGGACGAACATGCTTAAGTGGGCGGCAGTGTTACACGAAATTTCTACACCTAGAAATTTCTTCACACTAATTTTAACAGCTGGAAAAATCTAGTGTCGTAATAAACTGGAAATAACTAGAATACCTGAATACTCATATAAATACTGGTACTCGGTGACGCAGTAGTTCAGTTCATAAGTAAAACGCAAAGTGTGAAGAACTAAAGTGTGGCTAACGTTTAGTCTATATACATCGTGTAAATAAAGTGTGTTATTAAAGTGTTTTTCTGTAATTTTTAGTGACTGTTATAAATAAATAGAGCTATAAATAATTTCAAACAGTGTTTATTATTTGCAATATAGAAAGAACTCGATTTATTTAAAAGGTAAATAAATCAATGATTTTATAAAGGGTAAAATCGTAACAATATTAAAGAAACAGAAATACGAATTCGGTACTTATTTCAGTAACTACCAGTAAATAATTATTTTGCATGTACATATAAATACTTCTACCATCCATTATCTGTAGGCCATTATTTTGTATTTAAAAGTAATGCAAAATGTAACGACCTATCATTACATAGTAATCTACACAGTCTGGTCATTACCATGTTTTTGCTGGGAATGTTTTAAATGAAAACATGTAGACACATTTTGTTAAAAAATAATAGACACAATGTACATAAAAGTATGTTTTTAAATGTATCAAAAAAGTTCATCAACACAAGGATTTTGTTGAAATTTAAATAGATGTGTCTAAAAAGTTTTTTTAAATGTATGAATCCACATTCTATATGTTTAGAAACACGCTTTAAAATGTGTTTTTTTTTTTAGTATTACTGCACCTTAAATGAATTTTTAGAAAAACAAATGTTTTATTAATAAAAAAGAAAAGGAAAAATAACAAGTCACATTAAATGTTTTAACAACAGCAATAATAGTAACTAACATTAAAATTCCCAATTGAAACCAATAATTACAACGTATTCTAATAAGAAAATCTGATTACGAGGTGTTTTTTAAAAAATTCCTTAGTTTTACGATTTTCCTCTTAAAAATCCAGAGATTTTGACAACTTTTTCGGATAGAAAACTGATCAGATTCAAAAGTTTTCTTTAGAAAAACTGTTTACTTTTTATTTGCCTTGGTAGTTTTTCTTTAATAGGCAAAATTCATTAGCATTGGAGGACTTTTAAAACAAAACAAAAAATAAATTCAAATCTGAGGGTGCTTATTTAGGAAAAAAAGCATGCGAACTCGAGGGTTATTTTGCACAAATTTTTCTTTGAATCTGGAAAATATTCTCAGAATCTGAGGGTTCTCTACACAACAGAATCTGAGGGTTATCTAGCAACACATATCTGCTGACGTGTAGTACAATGAAATTAGTAGAACAATTAGTAGTCGCTACTAAATTTTAGTAGACTTTTTGTAAAGTGGAATTTAAAATCTGTTTGCTAAAATCAGCAAAACAAAATTACTAAATATTATTAATATGAGTACAAAATTTTAAATTTATTTTTTTTATCGAGCATGAAAAATTTTGAATATATTTTTCAAAAAATATTTTATACAAAATTAAAAAAAAAAAATCAAAGGCCTAAAAATCTAAAAAAAAAAATTTAAAACATAAAAGAAGTTATCATTTTGTACATTAGTCAATTTTTTTTGTTACTTTTAAGGTCAAATTTTAGTTGTTTTTAGGGCTGATTTTTAGAACTAAAAAAGCTTTTAAGTGCTATTTTAAGTGGATGTCCTATTTTTAGACATGATCCCTTTTTTAATCTATGTAACATTTTAAGGCAGTTTAAGTTTGTATGTATAAGTTTTAATTATTAGAAATAACATTTCCTTCAATATCCACTTTTTTAAAATTACAAATTTTTTTTTGCTAATTTTAGCAAATTGGTTGTCAAAAATATGTAAAATAATTTCTGAAATTAGCAACAAAAATTTGTAAATATTCTGTAAAAATTCTGTAATTTGTTAAATGTAAATAGCAAAAAGATTTGCTAATTAATATTTTTTTTTACTAAAAATCAGTACACAAATAGTAAAGTGGAATTGAAACCCGATTAAAAATTTTTCTACTAACTTTTTTTTCTGAGTGTAGAAGAAAAAGTCTCCAGAATATTAAAGATTTTCTCTAGGGAAAAGTCTCCAAAATTCGATTTCTAAAGGAAGAAGTCCTCAGAATCTAAGGGTTTTTTTGTAGAAAAAGATGAGCGAAGATAATACAAAATCATTAAATGGCAGGTAGTTAAACTTTAAATAAAATAATTGATTAGTGTTCTGACAATGCCTTAGTCATGTGTGGTTATCCAGTTCAGTGTTTTAACTGCTTATGTGTGTGATAGGGTTCAAAAAAAACTTTTCATGCTTAAACGGTATGTAGAGCAGAACCTATGAAGGTTGCAAGGTTAAATAATTACTTACAGACCGTTTCGAAGGCGTTTGAGAATATTTAACTCTTTCCTAGTGTGAATCGTTTATAAAATTACTTGCTGTTTCAGGCAATAATCAAAATTAAGATGGCGCAAGTCATTGCACCCTTCTGAGTATAAAATATTTGCTGATTAAAGATTACACGTAGAAGGAAATTGAGTTTAATCAAAGCCACAAAGTTGGAAGCCGATTTCAAACAGTCTATTTGTCTTGTTCTAAGAGAAGAGAATATACAAATTTTAACTAAAAATCCATTAGGTTTCTTCTTCTAGTGAGATTAATTAATCTTTATATATGTATTTTAGCATCAAAAAGAGCTTAAAAATTTACAAATAAATTGAAATCCGGCCCTAATGCTGAAGTTAAGGACCAAAATATATACACTTAAAAAAGTTTGTAAGTTGAAATAACAGAAAATGTCATTTACAAGAAATGATATTTCATTTAAAAACCGGTCTACTTACTTTTCATTTAAATAAAATGGCTTTTGTTATTTATTTTTAAATGTTGTTTAAACAACTGACACATCCGAAAGAAACAAATGATTAATCAGTTAAAATAAATGTAAAAATTTTACCTACCAATTCCTTAAAAAATAAGAGATTTAATTATTTATTTGAAATTATTTCTGTTTCTGTATTTTTGGTTTGGTTTTTAATCTACAAAATGTATGTATATCTTATAGACACTTTTTTGTATGAATGGGTTTGTGTATAAGTGTTTATGAAGTTCTTATAATTTGAACTGAAACAATTTAAATAAAAAACAAATTGGAATTTTTTTTAATATTTTTTTTGTTTTTTGAAACAGACAACAAACAAAATTTAAATTTGTAATAACCAAATAAACCACAGATTTCCTTTTTGTGAGTAAATTTTAATTAAATTTCAAAAAACAAAATATATAAATGAAATGTTTGTTCCTTTATTTTTAAATGGAACGGAAAACTTTTTTATTAAACTACACACATTACACTACATAATATTCTGAGTGTATTATTTTTCGTTGCACGTTCTCAAAATTGTTTTTTAAAGTTTATTATATAGTTTTCTTATTGACAATTGCTCAAATTACATACTTTGTGTCCAATTAATTAAAATATTTTTGAATTGCAGCATTAAATGTGTATTTTTCCAAATGAAATGTTAACAAAACTATAAACATGTTTCTCAACATACGAAGAACTACATTTGTATGTGATTTTTAATTTATCATTGTGTTTTCTTTTAAATAATAATGTATTCATTTTATAGTAGGAATTTTAAACGTATTTTTTAGAGTGTATCATAACTTATCCTTCCAGAATATGATTTTTAAGACCAACAAATCACACTTCCATTTATTAAACTTATCAATCGACCCTCGTGTACATGTATTGATTTTCATTATATCTCAAATCGAAAAAGGTCAATTACTCTTCTTTTGCATATTACTACCCCTATCTAACCGGAACTAATAATGAATATCAATATGTAAAAAAATGACATCCTCACAGACAATTTTTTATGAGATTTGGTTGTAGGTCACACAAAGTTTACGGGCTGTTACGTTTAGGGTAATAACTCGTAGCGCATCATTTTACCTATTCAATACGCTAAAATCAAGACGCATCTGCGGGGTTATTTTATTGGCACACCACAGTCATTGATTGCAATATGCAAAAGGGTTGCAGATATTAAAAAACGCGTAAAGCATGCTTGTCTGACAGCATTCGAATGACGTTCAATGAATCATTCGATTTTAAATTATTGTCAGAAACCAGGAGATACATAATTTATGCACATTTCTTTTTTTAATAACAAAATATTTTAAACAAATTTGATCCAAACTGTACCTACTTCCTTTGGTATTGATTTCTAATGAATTGTAAAAAGAGAGGAAATAAAAATAATAATTCATTTGAACATAGGGGGTTATTATGCACTTAAAGGTTTGCGTTGTGTTTATTTAGTTTAAAAAGTATTAATGTGTGTGGGAAACGTTCTTTGAAAAGTTTAAAAACTTGCGAAACTGTTGTCCTAATCTACTTTATGGATTCCGTGCTTTTGCTCGGATCGTTTCTATGATTTTCAAAAGTTGACATTTAATTTTTATTTACTATACCCTCCACCATATATGTGTGTGGTGGGAGTTTATGTATGTTAATATAGGTCTAATATCCGTAATTTCAAGCAATATATACCTACCAGTGCCTAGATACCTACCGTGTATACGAACAAAAACCAGTAGGTTTCTATGCACTGATAGGCATCTATGTATTGCTTGAAATTACGAGCATAAGACCCGATAAAGTATATACGAGAATTTTATTGACTCTTTCTTAGCGATTTAAGTAGCAGTCCGTCTGAATGTCTGTCGGCAGCAAAATAGGTCCAAGGGTTAACAAGTTGTGAGTGAGTGGTATATTTTAGTACATATAATTTCATATTAGCAACTAGTAAATAAAATAATTTGTTCTTCACCTTAAATATTTTTTTCATCACGAAAATTGTTTTTACTTTCAAAAAAGTTTTTCACCTCAAACCATTTTGTTCACCTTCATCATTTTACTATTTTTTAATTTTTTATTTATGACTAGAGGGCAAAGTCCGCTGCGTTGTTAGACGATAGCGGGCAAAGGCGGTATGTCTTCGCCTGGGGAAAAACCCCGCCAACCAACTAATTAAGGGAGTATGCAGCACACAAGGTGTTTCACTAGTTACCAGTGTATTTACTCGCTTAATTACTTTTGTTCGCGATGTCCCAAAATTCATGGGTGGTCATTACCCTTTCGCTTACAAAAAATAAGAATAATGAGTTATAAGCATGGTTACTCATAGTACAATCCCCAAAAAAGTTTGTAATGGCAACTGAAAATTGTGCTGTCATTACGGGAAATTGGTATCTTGCTAATTTTATCATCACATGTCTGCTGACGTGTAGTACAATGAAACTTGTAGGAAAAATTAGCTGCCACTACTAAATTTTAGTGAACTTTTTGTAAAGTGGAATTTAAAATCTGTTTGCTAACATCAGCAAAAAAATTTACTAAATATCATTAATATTAGTACAAAATTTCCTATATATTTTTTTTATCGAGCATCAAAATTTTTTATTTTACTTTTTTCAAAAAATATTTTAGACAAAAAAAAAACCAAAGGCTTAAACAAAATTGTAAAAGCATAAACGAATTTATCATTTTGTTTTAATTTGGTAATTTCTGTTTTGAAAAATATTTTAGTAATTTTTTTTATTTAAAGGGAAAATTTTAGTTGTTTTTATGGCTAATTTTTAGAAATTAATAAACTTTTTAGTGGGATTTTAAGTGGATGTCCTATTTTTAGACATGAGTCGATATATTCACTTTCGTTCCCTTTTTTGAATCTCTGTAACATTTTAGGGTAATTTAAGTTTGTATGTGTAAGTTTAAATTAGAAATACGATTTCCTTCAATATCCACATTTTTTGAAATTAGTAATTTTTTTGCTAATTTTAGCAAATCGGTTTTTAAAAATTTGTGAAATGATTTCTGAAATTAGCAACAAAAATTTGTATATATGATTGTTGTTTATATGCTATGTAGACCTTTTTTATTGTTAAAAATCGTTTCACTTTATTGATTCGGCTTGAGGTCTCTTTTATTAAAAATATAAAAACTCTTTTTTGTTTTTAATTTTTATTTTCATTTTGCTTTTATTATTTTCCAATATTTCGACCACCTTTGTTGGCCATCTTCAGGGAAAAATATAATCTAAAAATATGATAATTATAAATAATAACAATTTTCTTAAAATTATATTAACAAACAATTTACTTAATGTTTAATACAGTATTGTCCGATGTTAATGTTTTAAGTTTTTTTTTAAAACAAAAAAGAGTTTTTATATTTTTAATAAAAGAGACCTCAAGCCGAATCAATAAAGTGAAACGATTTTTAAATTTGTATATATTCTGTAAAAATTCTGTAATTTATAAAATGTAAATACCAAAAAGATTTGCTAAGTAATATTTTTTTTACTAAAAATCAATACAAAAATAGTAAAGTAGGATTGAAACCCGTTTTTGTACTAACTTTTGTCTTCTTAGTGTAAAGAAATAAGTGGTTACCAACAATAAGAAAGTAAGTAGTTACTATTATTAAAACAATAGTGGACCTTACTCAAGTAAAATTCTCTATTAAGAAATTGATAAAAAAAATTGTATGTAAAATAATAAAAAACATCTTTAAAATACCTTTTTATACTCTTTTTTGTATAAGTTAACTCACTTGTTAATCAGCCATCTTCGCTTTTACAAGCAGTTTTATATACTAATAAATAAATTGAGATATTTTTTCTCTGATAAAAATTTGAATTTTCTGTTTTTATTTCCATAAACCCCTCATTTACGGCAACACTGTATAATACTATCACGTATTCTAGTATTTATGTAAATTTTAGCAACTCTGTTTCCAATAGTACGATAAAACACAAGCAACATTTAGCAGATCCCTTGTGAATAAGATGCAATAAATTAATATGTGATTGGTAGTTGCATATTTTGACAAAAATAAATGCTTTTGTATATTTTTTGACTTCAAGTCAGTGTTACCACCAGTAAAACAAAAAATACAAAGCTATATGTCAAAAATGATATAAAACCAAAATCTGCGCAATTACGAGTTGGTTACAAAAACACTTTTTTTAGTTTTTGTTTAAGTAATTTTGGTATACTAAAATTTCTTTCTTTTTGCAAAAAATAAAAGCTGTTCCTATTTCAAAACTCGCCATTACGAAAAATTTTTATATCTAAAATACACTACTATCAGCATCTTCAATTGCTGGCATTAACCAAAGTTCCCGCGCAAAACTTTTTTAGTAAATTTTACAATGCATGCGCAATGTTTAAGTGATATAACTTCAACCAATTCACAAAAAATCCGTTTATCGGAACACCATATAATGTACATATTAGACCCTTCACACCAATTTCATAGCTTTTGGAAAATTCTTGTTAAATCAATGGAAAAGTTCTGATTGGTTTTACTCTACAAAGCCCAAAAACTGTACTAAAGTCTATAAATATTGTTACTTTGTTTCGGTAATTTAAAAATCACATTCACAAAAGACTGAACTGTCACTTTATCGCTGCATTTCCCAATAGTCTTGTCACGCAATAGAAAAAAAACTTCTTTACATGGAATTTGACAAATATTTTCGGGGAAAAAAAAATAATATAACACGTTTTATGATTTTTTCTATAACTGGTTTAATATTGAAAAAAAATTTAATTGAGCATAAACTAGAAATTTGAGTCAAATATTTAAATGTAAACTCAGTTTATCAAAAGCTTCCCAGCAAAAAAAGAGCAAAAGAAGAGTAAAAGAAGCGGTGATTTTGATTCCGGTGTTGTGAAAATTTGGATCGGAACCAATGATTTTTACATAGAAGTGTCATAGGGTAAAAGTTTTCTTTTATGATCTTTTTTCATTGCATCTAAAGCTCTTCTTATAGTTTAGTAAAAAAAAGAGATCTTTCGAAGTTTCTAAATAAATTTTGAATTTTTTATTTAAATGTTATTTTATTTAAATGTTTATATTTATCCTACAAAACTGTTTTAATAGTTTTGTAGGATCAATATAAAATTTTATATATCAATGGTCATAAGTTGACTATTTGCAACAGACAACAAACTGGCAAAATTAGTTAAGCATACTTAACGATTTCTCCATCTTATAAAAGTCGTTTGGAATCTTTTTCTTAAGTAAAACTGTTTAATACATAGTAGTTGACAACTTATGACTATCGGGGTTCAACTGAATGTATTTACAGAGAAATAAAGGTATAAAGTACAAAAAGCGCATTAGAAGTTGTGAAAAAAGCTGCTTTAGAATAGGAAAATCAGAACTAAATTATACTTTGGAATCAATGAAAAATTGATTCCTTAAGAATCACTTCCATTTATTTTTGCTGGGTTCCTATATTCCTAAGCGTTCTCATAATTCTAGATGAAAAAGTATTAGTGAAGAAAACATAAAAAATCAAGATCTAATATACAAACCCAATGTTATAAATTTGTATGTATGTTAAAAAGAATATGTGAATCAGGGATGGAAAAGTTTTCTGTTATTGTACCAACCAGACAAACAAATTGTACTTTTTCGATCCTCACGGTACCAAAATTTGTTTCGCTTTTTTTTACCAAATTTATCGTATTGAGTCAGATTTGCTTAGACACTAAAAAGACTTCAAAAAATTTAAATTGACGGAGTGAAACAAAATTTATCGTTAATTTTATGTAGTCGTATAATTACTACAAAACTTTGTAAAATTTTACTCTAATTTTTATAAATGTCACACCTTTTTTTTCTGTCTGTCCCCCTTCCTGGAGGGCAACTTAACCATTTCAGGATTTGCTATTAAAAAATTTAAAGACATTTAATAGCTTTTTAACAATAATAGACTTTTTTCTTTTTTGTTTTGAGAGGTAATTTAAAATCAGCTGTTCAATGTTGCCACTTTCGAATATTTTAGTAAAATGTGTATGGAAACATTTGATACATTTGATGTGACAACAATTTAGAGCCGGTTTAACTTAAAACTGACTTTATTTTTTACTATAGTAGCTGAATAAATAAAACAGGTTTTAATTTAAAGTTGCTTTTTATAAAAGTCGACTTTATGTTAAGTTGTTTTATCAAGTTATAAGTTGAAAATTTTAAAAAATTTCAAATTGTACTAAATGAGCCGCGGTAGTACCACGGTACCAACTAAGGTAAAAATGTACCAAAAAAAGTACAATTGTACCATGTTTTCCATCCCTGATGTGAATGTTAATAAATTGTACCAAAATCAATCATTACCGTGTTTTTATGGCTTTGTTTAGACTTGAAGTTAGGGCTTGAAAATAAGCGTTATTATCATATTGTTTGAACTTGAATTGAAATGTGATTCAAGGTTTGAATTAAAGTATATTCTCACTGTAATGTTCGACTTGAGTTCCAGTGTCCGTTTTGCTGGAATATACTGAGTTAAAGTAAAATTAAAGTATAAATAAAGGCTTGAAATTGGAAAATATGTCTTAAATGGGATATTTTTCTATATTTTTATATTTTAAAGTGTGTTATTTTTGAAATTTCTTAATATTATTAATGCATATTTTTTATTTTTAAGTTGCATTTTGTAAGTGCATGTTTTCCTTTTTTTAAGGGCATGGAATTCCTGGTTCTAATAATCCCCTTCTGGGAAATGGAAATTTTCGCTGTGTAATATTAAATATTTCTAGCTATCGATGGTTTTGTGTTGATTTGTGTGACGTAAAACAAAACTAAAAATATTTAGAAATACATATAGAAAAAAATACATAAAACGGTAAATAATTGAGAAACACTGATATAAATTAAACCAATATTACGCGACATAAAACCATACAAGTGCCCCAATGTAATGACATTTCCACATTATGTTTAAAGTGGACTTTTGTTCACACATGTGCTACACAAACCCAAACAGCCCTCTAGACAAAATCCAAGCGCGTTTTTATACGCTGCACAAAAACAGACATTTATAATTTATTTTCAACATTCATTAGTAATGAAAACGAACGGAAATGATCATCCTGTGGCACCCTCTTTAAGACAAACAATAGTATTGATGTTGCATCCAGATTCATGTTCCTACTCGTGTATTTTCTTAAAATGCATGCGTAAATACAGCATTATAAACATTTATGTATTTAAATGTGTACATCATCACATGGGTTGTGAAAAATCCTGTTGCATATACTGTGGGGACATCACAAGAAAGTATTGCGTACGATCATTGAATGTTAAAATAAACAAACGAATCAGAATTGTAACGGACGATTCATAGTGCGGTATACTTAAGAATTATATGGATTTGTATGTTGTAGCTGCCAAAAAGGCATTGACATTTACAGCACACATGTGTTCTAAATTTTAAAAATTTACACGAAATTAAAATTAAACTCTGCCCTACAGTTGTACTTATTTCTTATTGTGTTTCAGAAAATAATATGTAAAGGGTTTTTTGTCTAATACGCTCTAAGGTAGGCTGCAGTCTGTACTTTAAAAATATACGGATGCGAATACTTATGTATATATGTTGACTTCGTACTTAAATGACCAAGCATTTAAAAATAGAAATATTTGTACACTCAGGTATTTTTTTATGCGGTAGATGCGTTCCAAAATAAACCGCATAAATGAAATCTGCATAAAAAAACCTAATTTTCATACAAAATGGATTTTTCGTTCCAAAAAGTTGAAAAACCGCATAACTTCAAATTTTAAAAAAAATCAGACCAAAATCGCATAAAAAAAGTCACAAAATAAAAAACCAAAATCAATTCATTTATTTATTATAGAAATCACATAAAAGTTTACTAAATAAACCTGGTTAAACCAGTTACATAAAAGATAAAAAATAAAAAAGTACGAACTAAAACCCAAAAACAATTCATTTATAAAATATAAAATTAAAAGTTGATACATAAAAGTAAATAAGACATTACATATTATCGGAATCACTACTTGATAAGGGTCTGATACGCTTTGGAATTGGTGGACAAACATCTTCAGTTGATACAGTCGGACCATGCATACAATCTTCATTTGGAATATTTTCATCTGTTTTCTCAAAATAATTTGTCAATAATTTTTGGGTTGTATTTTTTTTAACTGATTTTGTTGTTCGCGATATCCTGACATAAGGTTACAAATTTCTCTATTGAGTTTTAAGGCTTTTTCAGTATCTGGCTCTTTCAGAAGGATTTGATTTTGTAACTCATTAGCTGTTTGAAGAATTTTTCCAACCGTTTGAACATTGAGTGGTGATATAATGTCTTCGTCACAATCACTTTCTGGATTTTCATGATATTCTGTAGTGATGCTATTTAAAATTTCATCGTCACTTAAAGGAATATCCCCGAGCAATTCTTCCAAATCATTAAGATTTAATTCATCGAATCCCTCCTCTCCGATTTGGTGCGCCAGTGCTATGATATCTTCAGATAATGTTTCAGTTTCTGCATTAAGTGTATTTTCAACACACTCGGGCCAAGTAGCTTTCCAGCAAGCGTTTAAAGTGTGTGGTCTTATGTCTGAGACAGCTGATGAAGAATGAATTATGCAGTCAAAAATTGTAAATTTTTTCCATACCTCATTTAGCGGTAATGATTCGTTTTCAATTTTATTGACTATAAATTTATACGTGCGTTTAATATAATATTTTTTAAATGTAGAAATTATTCCTTGGTCTAATGGTTGGAGAATACTTGTGGTATTGGGTGGAAAAAATACTACATTCACATTGGGATGTTCGATGTGTGGATGACCAGGAGCATTATCCACAATAAGCAAAACTTTGAATTGTAAATTTTTTTGCTTCATATAAAGCTCTACTTCGGGAACAACGCAAATATTAAACCATTCGGTGAAAATTGCGGTTGTTACCCAGGCTTTGGTATTAGCCATCCAATGTACGGGTAAACGCTTTAAATCCTTGCCTTTTAAAGCTCGTGGTCTTAGAAATTTGTTAACTACCAGTGGTTTTAACATTCGATCACCTGAAGCATTACTGCATAGTAAAAAAGTTGTTCGATCCTTGCTGGCCTTAAATCCACTAGCCCTTTTTTCAGATTTTGCTATGTATGTACGATTGGGCATTTTTTACCAGAACAAAACAGTTTCATCGGCATTGAAAACCTGATGAGCGCAATAACCACCATCTTCGATAATCTTTTTTAATTTTTCGGGATAGTTTCTAGCACTGTCTTCATCAGCTGATGCAGTTTCACCTCTAATTTGAATGTTATGAAGTGCATTCCTCTTTAAAAATCCAGTAAGCCATCCTTTGCTAGCCGAAAATTCTTTAGATGTGGAAGGCTCCGATTCTTTAATTTTTTCGTACAAAATAAGAGCTTTTTCTGCAATTAAGTAACCACTAATAGGTATTTTTTTCTTGGTCAGATCCTCAATCCATATTATAAGAGACCGCTCCATTTTCTCTAAAACGGAATCTCGAGAATAAGATGATAACTTTGAACTAAGTTGCGTTCCAGAACTAACAGATTTTTTTATTTGGGCTTCATTTTTTTTAACTGCTCTTACTGAAGACTCTCCAATTTTAAAATGTCTTCCAATAGAAGCATATCTTTCACCTTTTTCAATACGGTTGAGAATTTCCATTTTAGTTTCTAATGAAATAGATTGTCTTTTCTTTTTAGTTGTATCCATTTCCTGGAACAAAAACAATAAAAATATAAAAAATTACATTTTAGTCGTTTAAGCAGACATATGTCGTATCACTTACCCTTTAAAAATAATATTTAAAAAAATAACTTTAAAATGTGTACGATACAAATTAAAACCGAAACCTTCACTTATCTTGTAACACTATCAATGACTCATTAACACTCAGGTTGAATGCCCAAAATACACACATTTAATTATGTAATTTTAAACGGGGAATCCCAAAATTCTGTATGATTTCGTTGCTTACACACGTTGCGTATGCAGTAGTGATGCCAACGTTGTTAAACGTTTAAAACGACAAAATACTTATGAAAACTCAATGAAAACAATAAAAAAAAAATCGATTTTAAAACCGCATAACTTCAAATCCGCATAAAAATAAACCGCATAAAAACAGACCTAAGTGTACCAAAATTTAAGCATTTTTTCTTAATCTAAGTATAATGTAGGCGGAATTTTTGAAAATCTTCAAGAGATTCGGTTAATTTAAAGCGATTATTTCTCTGATTTGAACGGAAATCAATACGTACTACCGTTACTTTTATATCAAAATAAGGTTTAAAAATAAACTATAAAACTGCAAAAAGTAAAAATTGTAGCATAATTTAAACTGTTCAAAAGGGAAATTATTAGAATCGTTTTTGCTTCATTTTGGTTCTCTTGAGTTTATTTGAATTTAAAATCTTATTTTATACAGGGAGAAAGGATAAAAAGTTATTTACCGTTAATTAAATATAAATATATAAATTCTTTAAGACTGTTTCAACGCTTATATCATATTAAAATTGGTTAATTATTTTATAATACTCGTATGTTATTGCATATAGGAAATAATATCGGATTATATAGGGAGAATATTGTATTCCTCCATTAATGTCAACTATTGAAACTATTATAAATTATTATAAACTACTGCTTTCAAATATTTAAATTGTTCAATCGAATTAGTTTTGAATTTAATTTTGTATGAAAGCAAATTGTAAAATGAAATTTTATCGTTCTGGTTACTTTTAAACACAACACGTCTTCTTATTTACCAAAACACATATTAATAAGAATACATACTTCTAAAACCGGTTATAATACCAAGTAAATACAAGATTTTTGGAAGCAACATCCTTAGATCCCAAGAATATTATACCCACGGTTAAACATGGTGAGGGTATTGTTATGGTTTGGGGAGCGGTGACATCATCTGGATGTGGTAATTTAGTTTCTATTGAATACACAACGAACCGCTACCTTTATAGGAATATTTTGGACGATAATATAAAATCATCCTTTGATAACGTGGGTATTGGAAATTACTGGATTTTATATTAACTCCTCGACAACTCTATTCCCCACCAAAATCACCGTACTTCAATCCTATAGAGCACTTCTGGGATGTTTTGAAAACATTTCAGAAAATACATATGTAATTAGAAGCTGTGAAAGCATGAAAACCGAACAGAACAGTGCTTGGACATAAATAACATCGGAAATTACATAAAATTTAGTGGATTAAATACCTCTACGCTGGAAAGACGTGATCGATGCTCAAAGCGGACCAACGGACTATTAGTAGTTTCAAAATATTTGGAAATTTTCTAATGAAATTTTCATTAAATTGTTTCTATTTTTTACTGCATCCAAGCAAAAAATACAAGAAGAAGTTGTGAAGATTTGGATCGGAACGAAAGATTTTTACATAGAGTTGTCATAGGTTGAAAGTTTTCTTTTATGATCCTTTTTCATTGCATCTAAATCATTTCTTATGATTTAGGGAAAATTGAGACCTTTTGATATTCCCAAACAGTTTGCTTTTAACATTTAAATTTTAACAGGTAATCAGTGCTTAGCCTCATTTTTACAATAACCCGTTAAAAACGACAAAAGATATGGAAAATGCCAAACAACAAAAACAAAAAGATTGTTAAGATAGTAAACAAACAGAAAAGTTTAAAGCTAGTAAAAAATGTAAACAAACAAAATCCAGCAAAAAAATGGTAAAAAAAGAAGCAATGATTTTAATTCCGGTGTTGTAAAATTTTGATAGGAACCAATGATTTTAAATAGGTGAGTCATTGGGTGAAAGTTTTCTTTTATGATCCTTTTTCATTGCATCTAAAGCAGTTCTTAGGGTTAAGTGAAAAATGAAATTTTTTGATATTTATTTAAAATTTAAAAGTGACATTTAGTATTTGGATATTAGCCCCAATATACCGTTAGCATTTACCATAGAATTTAATTGAAACATTTGTTGTTTTTTGCCACATAAAGATTAAGTTTGACTGCTGGTTACATTATAAGGGAACATTCATAGTCTTATTTATTAAATTACTTTATTCGAAATTAATTAAATTAATTAATTTCTTTATTTTATAGCAAAAATTACAATATACACTTACAAATTAACATTTATTGCACAGATTTGGCTTAGCCTTATATCTAAAGTATTTGTATATAAACTTATAAGAGATATAATTTATGTTGATATCAAATACATATTTTTGAAGAAAAGCTATTAACAAAAACCTTCAATATGAAAGAAATATATATATTTATATAATATATACATACACAAATACATACACATATATTAATTATAAAATAATATAAATGCTGTATCGTCGGCATAGGTTGCAACTGTTATTCCAGTAATAAAAGGCATGTCAGAGGTGAAAATTGTGTATAACACTGGTCCCAGTACACTCCCCTGAGGTATACCAGCTTCAATTTTGCGCAGTGTAGACATCTCATTGTTAACCTTAACATAAAAGCAACGTTCAACTAGATATGACCTAACCACAAGGTAAAATGGAGCTGGAAGAATATTTTTCAGTTTGTACAGCAATCCTGAGTGCCAAACTCGATCAAAAGCCTGCTGTATATCTAAAAATACAGCCGAGCAATATATTTTTGTTTCCAAAGCGTCAGTTATAATATTGACTATTCTATGACAATGCTCCGGATTTCCGTGATTGTGACGGAAGCCAAATTGATGTTCAGGGATTATGTTTTTCTTTTCTAGAATTGGAAGCTTTCTCCGAAGGAAAATCCTCTCAAAAATTTTTGAAAATGTAACCAATAAACTTATTGGTCTGTAAGAACTAACTATATTCTCCGGTTTGTTCGGTTTTGCAATCATTATAATTTCGGTACACTTCCATTGAGTTGGAAAATGTTGCAATCTAACGATTGAATTAAAGATCAGTATTAGAAAAACTACCCCTTTTTTGGTAAGGATTTAGCAACTAGAGCATTTATTTTGTTATAGCCAGGTGTTTTAGTTTTATTAAGAATATTTAGTTCAGAACGAACTTCATTTGGAGTAATGTGAGCTATTGGAAAATCCATTTGACATGCAGATTCGAGAAAATTTAATATATGTGTATCATTTAAATTAAATGAAAAAGGTTTAAATGTTTCTTCCAAGTGGTCGGCAAATGCGGTAGCTTTTTCATTATCTGTTCTGCACCAAGAGCTATTAGAATCTTTTATTGGAATATTTCGCTTCGCTGGTCTTTTTAAGTATTTAGTTTCTTTCCAAAGACTGTATTCATTATTCGGTAGATTTATGTTAAGATTACGAAGATATTCTCCTATTTCTTGATTATTATACTGTGCAATGCGTTCTTTAAGATGTTTGGTAGCTGAATTTAAATTTGCTTTATCTCTTGGATGTCCGCTTTGCTGCCATATCCTTCGAAGTCTTCTCTTATTCCTGACGAGATCTCTTATTTCTGCCGATACATATACATTGTTGCTATTTGAAGGTTTTGTTGTTGGGGTAGAGAGAAGAGCTGCCTCATGTATAAGAATTGAAAACATTTCAACCATATCATCCAATTCTTTTCCATACTTAATGGGAATGCTAAGGTCAAGATTTTTATCAATCCAATAAGCAAACGAATTTAGATCTGTTTTCGGTGTTATTAGTTTAACATTTTTTGGCATAATTTCTATAGTCGATCTTAAATTTATTATTATATGTGTATGATCTGAGCTTAGATCATCTTCATTTATTACGTCCAAAAGGTTTCTAGGTATTCCATTATATACAGCAAAGATCCGGTATTTTTCTTGGGTCAGTAGGCCAATAAGTAGGTCCACCACCTGATAACGTTAAGTAATTGTGTTTATTGATGCAATTGTATAGTTGTCGGCCTTTAGGATTAATAAGTCTTGATCCCCACCATGGGTGTTTGGCATTAAAGTCGCCAGCTACTAAAAAGCGATTGCCGATTTTATTGAAGAAATTTTCGTAGTCTATACAGTTAACTGTATGTCTGGGAGGGAAATAAATAGAATATATATTTAAAAAAGTGTTGTTACATTTAACCTTAACACCAGCAGCTTGTATGGAGGGTTTTATAACTTCTTCTGCTATTTCATAATTAATTGTTGATTTTATTAAAATGGCAGCCCCAGCATGACATTTTCCATCAGGATGATTTGCGGCAATTAAATCATACCCTTCATTCTAAAATGTGATTTGCTATTCATGTGAGTTTCGCTAAGTAGAAATATATCAATATATTTAGTTTTCATAAAAAGCTCAATTTCATTTACTTTACCGGACACGCCGTTGGTGTTCCAGACAGCTATTCTTAAGTTTAATTGCAGAATTTATTAATAAGTAAAGTTAACATGTTCATAAGTTGACCAAACATATTTTCTATGTTTTTCATACTGTTGTTTTCATTTGAATTGTCTTTTCTTAATACTTCAGAATATTGACAATTGTTTGAAAAATTATTATTGTTTTTATAAGTAGTATTATTATTATTGTTCGTATTGTTATTTCTCGAATGATATTGTGGGAAATCGTTGTAGTTCATAGAGAAATTCTGACGATTTTGATTTCTGTTTAATAATTTTTGACGCAATTCTTGATAAACCTGACATCCTTTATAATTAGCAGTGTGAGTATTTAAACAATGCACACATCGTGGAGGATCTTCAATACTTTTTTTACATTCTGCTGTAGGATGACCAAGTCCACATTTTACACAGGTAAACGGCCTTGTACAATAAGATTTTGGCCATATTGTTGACACCGATGACATTGGGGAATATCATTTTAACTGCGGCATGGTTAATATGCCGTAATTCATACATTTTTTTGTTATCTGGACCTGGATCCAAATCGACGAAGAAGATGGGTAATGGTTGTTTTGTTGCTTGGCTTTTAACATTTACTACACTTCTGACTTGATACCCTAATGACAAAAGTTCATATTTGGAGTTGAAAAATGCAATCCTTTAAGTACAACTCTATAAGAACGTTCACTTTTTATTTGATATGTGTGAAAGCTAATTTTATTACTATCTAAATATTTTACAATCTTCCTATAAGAATCAATAGATTTAATCAATAATTTAACCTGACCATCTCTAAAGGATTTAAAATTAAATTATTTAGTTGCAATAACACTGGATAACTTTTTTACCATTGACTTATATTGCTAACACAAGGTATAAAATAGGTGGAGGTTTTGGGGTTACTTCCCTTACTTCTTCTGATTCTTTTTCAACATCGTCATCAACTGTTAAAGCTGAGTATTTGTTGTTATTCGAAGTACTTGGTTTATCATCATGTTAGACTTTCTTTTCGTTTTTTGCAAAAAGTTGTTGGTTTTTTACGTTTACTTGACGTCATCACTTGCCAGTTCATATCATCTTCATCTGTATCAGCAGTATCAGTGCTATCAGTAGTCATATTACAATGCACGTACTTACGTACGTACTATGTGTATGTTGTTGTTGTCACTAAATATTAGTATATGCAAATTTACTGTTGTTTATTACTCCTTTGATAAAGCACTAATCTTTTTGTTTTTATTTCTGATCTCTTCTCTTATTATTTTTATTTTGTTTTTAATATTTTATTTAAGAAAATCAGGCACAGAATACGTCTGCACACGATCACAGCTTGAACGCAGGATTAATAAATGCATAAAAACATATAAACATTTAGGAAATAAGCTACAAGTTCATAATGAGTGTGTTATCAGAAAAACTACAGTTTGTTCTAAAGCGGGTAGTGGCTTTTTCGATACCTTGAGTAACAGTTTTTGTATTACTAATATCATGTAACCTAGACCTTGAAAAATGCCAAGCCAATTTTAAAGCCATTTTTAAGATCTTATTTTGCGCGATTTGAATCGCTTAATATGAGCCTTCGAGCAATTTCCCCATACTAGACAACTTATAAGATGATCGTCTGAAATATAACTTTGACTATGAGCATTTTGTTATGATTGTTAAGAAGGGAATACTTATTTATTAAAGGGTATAATATTTTTTTATATTTATCAATTTTTTCGATAATATATGAGAATTAAAAATTAACTTTTTATCTAGGCTGATGCCGACCAACTAATACTGTTGCCCGAGAGTGTAAGATTATCATTAGGTAAATAACAAAACTTTCTTTTTCTGCTGAAAAAGATAGCCTGTGTTTTACCTGAATTGATTTTTATTTTCCACTTAAAGTAGTTCTCCTCTAATTCGAAATTAAAAATTGATACGAATACTTAGACCTGATAACATGTTTCATAATAACCAAAGTTATGTACTTAAAATAAAACATAACTCAGATTGTTTTTTTAAAAGAAGTTACCCGTCTTAGCCTTGAAAAAAGCTAAATTTCATTCAAAATCACATTTTTGAAACTTGTGAAAAAGAACTCCTTTAGAAGAGAAAAATCAGAACTAAATGATACTTTGGAATCAATAAAAAATTTATTCCTTAAGAATCACTTCCATTTATTTTTGATGGATTTAAAATCTGGTAACGTTGTATCAAGTTAAAACTTGACACAATTTACTTAAACCTGATAACTTGTTTAAAAATAACCAAAGTTTAGTACTAAACCAAAGTTATGAATATCAATTTAATATGAAAATATCTACGGTTAACCTTTAACCTTGATTGATTTTTAAATAAATTACCCATCATTCATTTGAAAAGAGTAAAGTTACATTCAAAATCTCATTTTTAGAAATTGTGCTTTAGAAAAGGAATATCAAAACTGTAAAACTATTTTCTTAAGAATTAATTAAAATAGTTAATCACAAAAACTTCGTTTTTGTAGATAAGCTAGCAAGCTTATAGAAAATCTTGCATTTTAAATTTTGTCTCTTCATATGCAGTGAGTAAATAAAAAGAGAGAAATTCTGTTGAGGATCGATTTTTTCAAATCAAATATGCAAATATTTCGAAGGAGATTTTGAAAAAAATGTGATTAATTTTGTTAAAATTTTCTAAGAGAGTTGGCTCGGCTCAATTTGCTAAATGTTAAGTATGACCAAGTACATTCTTATAAACAACTTATTTGTAGATTTCTTTGTTTTACTTTTTAAACTGTATTAAAAAAACTTTGAATCTTAAGGCTATCGAAATATATTTTCCTAGAAAATATTATGAATACTTTGTGTTAACAACATTAAATTTTTTTTTTTTATCATTTTTGTATATTAATATGTATGGAAATGTATTTTTAGTCTGGTTCGACATCATAGAAAATTTTTTTCAAATGAAAAATTTTCTTATTTTTATTTAGTAATTAAGTAGAATACACAGAAAAACTTATTAGACACACGCTGAATGGAATGCATTTTCTGGTCCGCTACGACCTTTGTCAACATTCTTCGTGCCAACATTCTTTTTTATCAATTTTGATTAATCGAACAAAATTATTTGAATTATTCGTTATTCGAAATTTTAGCATTTTAAATTAATCGACAAAATTGTCCAATTAATTGAATAACGATTAACCGATTAAATACCCTAGTTATAAATGATAAATAGTCTGACATATTCTAAAAATCATGGACAATTTTTTTACGCGCATCCTTTTTTTGGCTGGATTTCAGTTTATTTCACGGCTGTTTTTGGTCCAGTGTAGTTGTTTATGGTTATAATATGTTAGTTGTTTTAAAATTATTTTATTTTAACTACGGATTTACTTAACTATATAATTTTATTGGTGTACGTGTTGTGTACTGTTTTTTCCGAACTCTGCTTTTTTAGATCTTGTTTATTAAGAAGAGTTTTCAGAACATAAAAGGACTTTTAACCCAGTTAAAATAACGGGCAGGCAGCTAACTTATGTAGTAAATAACCAGAGTTAAGCCAATACTAATTTCAAATAAATTTGATATTCGACGTTTCTATATTTCTAAAAATTCCCTCATTGCACTATGGGGAATTTATAGGGAATTGTTGGCAAAACGTCATACTAATTTCCTGTGATGCTATTATAAAGTCAGCTATTTAAGAGTAGGCTGGTACACATTTTTTATTTTTTTTTAATCAGACTACTTTACTGCAAGTACGTAAGTGTCAATAATAATAATTTTTTTTTAATTTTAATTGGGAGGACTAAGCTTATTACAGTATTAAAGTACCAATACTAAAGTGTATTTCAATTAGCAATAGAGGAAAAAATATATTATGCACAATTAAAATTTAAAATGCAGAATTACATATTTTTTAATTGAAAATTATTTTTTAATTTTTGAATTTAAATAATTTTGGATTACAACTTTTTTTTGCATATATTTGCATGCTCTCATAATTTTTACGATATAGAGGAACTCTTTAATGGTAAGACGTAATTCGATATATTTTGTTTTTATTTATAACAAAAATTTTGATAATTTTCAAGAAATTTCACGAAAAACTGCGTTTCATTAAAAAGAGATAAGTATAATATAACGTTTTTCATCAGTTATCGTGCTTTTTGATAGAAGTTGGCAACTTTAAGGTATTTTTTAAATTAGAGAGTATTCCCGATCATTAGCTTTAACAATTCTTGCAGTATGTATCTGGCGATCAATTTCATAAGACACATGTATTTAAATTAAAAATAATTCTGGTACATACAAATATTTTCCAAATACATATTCTGAATATCTCGACTCCAGCACTATATACCGGGTCAATTTATTGTAAACAATTTTTCCTACGTAACTAATCTATATTCTAGATATGAAGCAAATTGGACCATAAATACAACTTTAGGAAATACCTCTTCCCCTGCGCCGCCTATCGGACACAAAAAAGATATCCAAATTGGAGGACCAATCGAATATATGGTGGATAGCTTTAAGATATATACGCATCAACGATTTTAAATATATAGAACAGGGGTGCCCAAAAGTTCCTTATGGAAGAGTAAACACCAATACATTTAAAGAATTTTTATTCAATATTTTTATTGTAAAAACCAATACATACAAAGAAAAAAGAAAAAAAATATTTCATATCATACATTTAACAAAAACAAAATCTACATTGATGATCGCTGTCGTCAATGTTTACCAGCAAAGCATACGAAAGTGTTGTTGCTTTGCACTTGCGTGTATACAGTGAAGAACGACAAAAAAACTAATAAGGCAAAGTTGTTTGTGTATTTCGTATTGCTGTTGCTGAGTGCTCTATGTGTGTTAAAACACACCGCCTATAGCTAAGAGCATTTACAAAAACAAATGAGCATCAAGAGCATAGGGCTTGGACATCATTGATATATAAGATATATTTAATTTTAAATTCGTTAAAAGCTGCCGTATTATACAGAGCCTAAACATTTCACGCCAAATAAAATTGCCAAATTTCGATATCTCGTCATTTAGGGTTTTGGCCAGAAAATTCCGGAAAACTCCCCATAGTGCACTGTCTTGCGTACATCGATAGTTCCTTTTAGCATTTTATTCCTTAACAATTGTGTACAAGCAGATGTGTTGTCGTTTAAGAATTTCTGTTTATTTTCGACCTTTGCCAAGATTTTAATCTTGAAACAAAATTATAATCTATTTTTACATTTAGATATACATTTGAACATGTAGTATTTTTTCTCAAATATATTTCAGGAGTCATGAATGTATAGATATTCTCGCTCAACAAAGGAAAACAAACCCCTTTTTCATTCTGTAAAATTCATTAAATTCATTTTTCAGAGATTGTAAATTTTTTACAATATCTGCGAAAGTACAATTTTGCGAAATAATAAATAGAATAAGACTGATCAATGCTAAGCAGATCATTATCGATCACGATCGTTATTGGATCAAAAACATCTGCAAAAACGTGTGATGCAAGAAATCATGTAATGTTACTTATAAAGGATTACGTATTTAAGAAAAGGGTTAAAATCCAAATATCCCCTGTGTAACATTGTTGAAAACATGGCATAAAAATACTAGGTAAGAGGGACATTAGGTTTTTTATTTGACAGTCTAGGATTTCAATAAATATCAATTTAAAAACAATAAAATACATTTATGAACAAAAAAAAGAAAAAAATGACAGTAATTAAAACTTTACAATTTAAATATTGTATAAAATTTCATACATTTTATATAATAAAAATGCATCTACAAAAAAGTATATGGGGATCATATACGTGTGGTATCACTGGATAGAGATTTTTGAGAGTTTTTTATTTGTACATTTTTTTGGTACTTTTTGAATTCACTAAAATCGGTTGCTTCAACTGAATATTGGTTCCACGACAAAATTGGATTTTCATTTACATTTACAAAACACGGTATTTCCACGCAGAGAAAAAAATTGTTGGGGTAATCAACCATAGTCGTACTATAATGTAATTATCATATTATGATGATAAAGTAACTATAATATGTTATGATTCGAAAAGTTTTTAAATTTAAGAATATTTCTTAAATGAATGATTTTATTGAGATTTTAGGTCATATAATCATATTCTTTTTTTATAAATTGTTTTATATAAATAATAAATTGCTTCTCTTTAAGAAAGGTTTATCCTAAGGAAAAATTTTTATATTAAGGATTTTTCAAGAAAAGTTCTTTGATTCTAAGGACTTTTCTAAAAAGAAAAATACTTCAAAAAAATTTTAAATTCTAAGGACCTCTTTAATAAAAAACATAGATTGATTCTAAGTGCCTTTTCTCAGATTCTAATTACATTTTAAGATTTTTGTGGATAACCCTTAGAGTCTCAGACTTTTTCTTTTAGAAAAAGTCTTAGAATCTAAGAATATTTCTAATATAAAAAGTTCTTAGAATCGAAGTATTTTTCATGATAAAAAGTCCTCAGAATCTGAGAATTTTTTAGAATCGAAGTTTTTTTTAAGAGTATATGAATTTTTATCTGAGAAACAGTTTGCAGAATTTGAGAATCAAAAATGTTTCTATTTTGTATAAAAACCTTTTCGTTCAAGACAACTCTTGGGTTCTACAGACTTTTTCTTATAAAAAATTATTTTATTAATATTCTGAGAACTTTTTCAAAAATTCGTTATTTACCAGAAATTAACTATTAAATAGAGATGGGCACGTGAGCGATTTTTGACTCACGATCACGAACCAAAAATTGCAATCACGCAGGATCACACACGAAGATTTTTTTCTACTCACGTTCACGAAATGCTCACGCTACAAAAATTCAAAATATTTCGAAAAATTAAACAAAAGAATTCATTTTATCGCTTGAATCACTTAAATGAAGTATTACCATTACCGCAATTTTCCTTAACCGCGGTTACGGTTAAATGGATGCGGTTAGTCGCAGTTAAAAGTTAATCGAACTCTCTAATTGTTTTCCATAAAATTAATAAAAAATTTTAAATTTTAACGTTAAAAAGGGCAAAGTATACCCCGAAAAATTTTTGGAACTACTTCTTAGGGAAAAACAACATATTCTTTAAAAGCATCCCTGGAACTAGAATCATGCAAAGGAGTCGTGTTTGCATTATAACTACATATTTGGTGTTTTTTAGGAACAAGTGATTTAGAATAAGTTTACATGACTTCCGCATCGGTTGTCAGAACCTGATACTAAGTTTTAAAACAGCTCCATAGGCCTATTTAAAAAACTTTAAAAGTTATAAATATATTTCTCCTATAAAAATAGAAAACTGCAGGAAGGAAAACTTAATATAAATTGAACAAACAACTCCTCAAAATCTGTTTCGTTCCTATTTTCGTATTGAAGATTGCTTCGTCAAGGCTTACCGCTTCTCCTTTTTAAGAATATTTTTACTCGAATTATTTTTAACTAACGGATCAATGCATACGATTTTTTTTTAATTTACTTAAAATATATATTATCTGAGAAGAATCTTTTTTTAGCCTAAAATATATTTTGCAAAAAATTTTAACTAACATAATAATTCTTGAAACTGTTCCACTATAACTAAAATATTAGTTTTTAATTCGATCTACCTTAGGGATTAATGCTCCTTGATAGCTTCTTGAAACTAGTACCGAGCGAGAGAATTTCATACAAAAATCACGAAAACAAGAATATGTTCCAGAATTGTTCCGTCGACTAGTATCTGCTCCTCTAACTATTTCATAGAACTAGTACCAAATAAGAACTAGTGGTGGCTCAAAAGAACTAGCTGTGGAAATAAACCAAATTTTCCTGGAAAGGTATAATATAATTATTAAAAATAACTGCTTATATTTAAGACAAATACCAGTGTGATCGAATTAGTAATTTGTTGAAACTCGAGTTAACTATTAATGTAAATAAAATGTCAAAAAGTCGCATACAAACCGACAGCTTTAGAATTTTGTTTGATCAATAATTCCATCGTTGGAGCTAAATCTCTTTCCACCGAAACATTTTTTTAGGTTTGGAAATAGGAAATAGTCACTGGGGGCTAAATCCGGAGAATACGGCGGATGAGATACCAATTCGTAACCCAATTCATGGAATTTTGCCAATCCTTTGAAGTTGTCACACGATTACGTTTATGGTCAAATGAGAGCAAACGCGACACCAATCTTGCAGACATCTTTCTTAAATCCAACTGATCATTTAAAATCAAAACCACACTGTCACTGGCATCAACAATCTCACGCACTTTTACTCTTCGATCGGCCAACACCATATCGTGGATATTGTTAACATTTTCTTGTGTATTGACCTCAATTGGTCGTCCAGAACGTTTAGCTTTATTTGTACTTGTGCGACCACAACGAAAGTCAGTAAACCACTTTTTTACCATTGAAATCGATGGTGCAGAGTCCCCATAGTATTTATCAAGCTTTTCCTTGGTTTAATTGACGGCTTTTTCGCGAAAAATAATGTTTAATGATCACTCGAAATTCACTTTTTTCCATTTTTAAAAAAATCCACGAGGTTGTTTGTTTTGAACAGCTGTTTAACGTAAAGTAAAGTATTAACAGGTGGTACTTGATGGGAGCAGTGTTGCATTTAATATAACTACGAGGGAAGTTCGAAAAGTAACGGACTAATTGATCCGCCCTCGTAAAAAATTTTACTTTTCATAAAAATTGCAATATTTAAGGAATTTAATTTTACCCGTAACTGCACAATTATTTTTTGCGGTTACGGTAACGGCTAACCGCGGTTGCGGTTAAATTCGAAATGTGAACTCTAGTATTGTAAAACAAATTATATTGAGGAAGTACAACTTTATTAGCTCTAATGTGTGTGGATAGGTACCTCGATACCTATTGTGTTTCTTAATCCAAATTGTTTATATTAGAATTTAGTCTACGATCCTATAACTTCATGACTACTCCTAACTTTTTGCACCCTTAACAGGATGGATAGGTACCTGGGTACCTGCGTTATATTTACTGGTTTAGCAGCTAAAGTGTTCTGTTACAGGCTTTTTATTTTTCCAAAGAGAGTCAAGTTCCAGGAGTTCAATGTTCGGGCCAGTTGTAAGGATGTTAAAAAATTATCTGTAGTAACATTTCTTCCTGTGCTTTTGTTTGGGTGAGCAAGGTATTGAATCGTTCTTTCCCCTATGTTTATTTGCAAGTAATTCCTGCATCACAAGCCTAATCTATTTTTACCTCGTAATTCTCAGGCGCATACTTCCATATAGCTTTTCATCGCCAGGCTTATAATTTTCAACATCGCCTCTTCGAACAATACAAGCAAGACATAACTATATACAATTTGTATGAAGCTACCTATCCACCCTATAGAAGGTTTTTTTTTTGCCACACACAAGATTTTATTCAATTTGTTCTAAATTCATTGGACAGATTTTTTAGTAATCATGGAAAATATGCAGAAAAAGTTATTTAGACAGCAGCCGAATGATCAATAAATAAACAAGTAAGAGCGGCTAAATTCGGCTATGCCGAATCTTATATACCCTTCACCATGGTTGGGAAAAAACTGAACTTTATATATGGACATATATGAAATGGACAGATTTATATACGGACGCCTTTAAGAGGAAATTAACCATTTAGTTTGGAGATAAAACTTGGACTCGGGAAGATTTATGGTTCCAGAAAATAGGTATTTTAAAAAAATTTATGTTTTGGGCATAACTTTTTTGTATCTGAACCGCTATTTCCGAGTTTTTCAGCAAATATGTTATACTAAAGATTTTCGATCTTTTGCTATATAAGACGTATCCATAGGTCATAATACAGCTCTAGAATAGTGTTTGTTGTTTGTGTATAAAAGGTGAAGAGGTGAAAGAAAAGAATTTCAACAAATCGTTGAAAGAAATCACTAGAACTGCATGTGTTTTATTTCTACAAAATAGTTTGATTTAGCTGGCAAATTTGCATTTGGGATTTTATTTCGCTTTTTTATTAGAAATATTTGTAATTTCTTTAGCTTAATTTTAAAAATTTGAAGGAAAATAGTTTATTTTTTTTTATAAATTATTATAAGTTATGACCTAAAATAGTTGCACTCAAAGGTAAATTATGTATAAAATTTTCTTAATATGTGAGAAATAAAATGGTTTAAAAATCTTTTTATATATTCTTTTAAATCGGAGCAAAAAATAGAAATAAAACTGTTTGTATTTTGTTTGTATCAGAGGGTTTTTATACAAATTTTGATGTTTTTAGCCTATTTATGGATTATTTAATTATTAATATAAAATTTTATTTAAATTAATTATTAAATGTAAAAAAAAAAACAAAAAATAAACAAAAAAAAAATCTTAACGAACCCGCGACTCTTCCACCTGTGGTGAAAGGTATAAAAACGTTTGTATTTTGTTTGTATCAGAGGGTTTTTATAAAAATGTTGATGTTTTTAGCCTATTTATGGATTATTTAATTATTAATATAAAATTTTATATAAATTAATTATTAAATGTTAAAAAAAACCAAAAATAAGCAAAAAAAAAAGTCTTAAGAAAATAATAAAAAAATGTACAAAAAAAAGTGAATTGACCTGACCGAGATTTGAACCTCGAACTCCGCGGCCTTAGAGAAAAAAAAGTATTTGTGACACAGCGTCTAGAAAACTGAGCTATTGAAGCTCACACAAAATCATCGTCAATAGAGGTACATATATAAAAGTCTTCGTTCTTTAGAGATTTATTTAGTTTTTATTTAAATGACAAATCTTTATATGTGTGTTGTTTGTGTATAAAAGGTGGAGATGAAAGAAAAGAATTTTAATTATTAATATAAAATTTTATACAAATTAATTATTAAATGTTAAAAAAAAACAAAAATAAGCAAAAAAAAAGTCTTAAGAAAAAAATAAAAAAAAATGTACAAAAAAAAAGTGAATTGACCTGACCGAGATTTGAACCTCGAGCTCCGCGGCCTTAGAGAAAAAAAAGTATTTGTGACACAGCGTCTAGACAACTGAGCTATTGAAGCTCACACAAAATCATCGTCAATAGAGGTACATATATAAAAGTCTTCGTTCATTAGAGATTTGTTTAGTTTTTATTTAAATGACAAATCTTTATATGTGTGTTGTTTGTGTATAAAAGGTGGAGATGAAAGAAAAGAATTTTAATTATTAATATAAAATTTTATATAAATTAATTATTAAATGTTAAAAAAAAACAAAAATAAGCAAAAAAAAAGTCTTAAGAAAATAATAAAAAAAAATGTACAAAAAAAAGTGAATTGACCTGACCGAGATTTCAACCTCGAACTCCGCGGCCTTAGAAAAAAAAAGTATTTGTGACACAGCGTCTAGACAACTGAGCTATTGAAGCTCACACAAAATCATCGTCAATAGAGGTACATATATAAAAGTCTTCGTTAATTAGAGATTTGTTTGGTTTTTATTTAAATGACAAATCTTTGTATGTGTGTTGTTTGTGTATAAAAGGTGGAGATGAAAGAAAAGAATTTTAACACATGGATGTGTTGTTATGCTCAAAATTCTACATACATATTAAACAAAGGGATTTTACTGGAAAAATTAGAGGTAGTCCTGGTTTTTTGCTAATATCTCAGCCATTTATTAACCGATCTGTCTGATTTTTAATAGCAAACAGAAATGGATCACATGTAATAGAAATAAAAAAGAATCAAGTCCTCATCATGTCTGGGTTCTTCGGAAAACCCATTTCAACACACAGACGGACAGACGGACAGACGGACATCGTTAAATCAACTTCGCTCTTCATAAGGACCCAGAATATATATACTTTATAGGGTCTAAGATCAATATTGTAGAAATTACAAACGGAATGACAAACTTATATATACCCTTCCACCTATGGTGAAGGGTATAAAAATAATTTCTATGATTTCGAACCATACTAAAAATTCTTTTTCATACATACAAGTATTAAAAAGATCAACTATAAACTAACAACTTCACTATAAAATTATTTTATTATTATTACCCGAATTTTAGGAATTCACAATTGAAGCTATTATATGTTCATGATTTTATTTTACATGACGCATTTTACTATTTATTTTTATTTATTTTAGCCTCTATTTCTAACCACTGATTTCCATATTACAAGTAAATACTTACTTCAGTACATTCTTAGTAAGGATTGATTTATGTCTATACTCGTAAGCTTTGGGTAACCATTTACCCCCAATGACACTCCATGTTAACCCAGCAAAATAAGAGCTGAGTAAGATGTAGTTAAACACTACATCTACTGAACCTGAAGTTGTGAAAATTTCGGTTTATCATTAATGATTTTAACATTGACGTGTCATTGGGAGGAATTAGTTTGTTTCGATGCTATGAAAAATCGATGAATAGATGGACTTTTTCATTATAAAATAAATATACGGAGTGGCTTTGTTTTAAAGTTAAAAATGTGATTTTGAGTACGCCAAGAATTATTATTCCGACCAGGACAAAGTGGATATCACTGGTATGCAAAATATGTTTTCAATAAGGCATTAAATGACTGCAGGAATTAACCATTTATGGACCAACTAAATAATTGTTTTTTTTATTACTATAATTATAAATTGTTATAAATAAATATTAAAATTAAAAAGTTTATATGCTTTTCAATGGAATTGTTACAAAAAAGTGTATTCTTATGAAGTTGTTTAAAATGACTTCTTACATATTGAAAAATTGTCACTGTTAACTTCTTTGGATGTTCTGAAAAAGAGATTTGTAAAGAATAACATAAATTTTATTTTTCTGGGAAATAATGTGTTATTTACCAACGTGCAAGTTCATACTTATAATTTTTGTTAACTTCCCGTGTAAAAAAGATTAAATATGATCAATATAGAATTGTTAAATTTCGGTAATGTTAGTCTAATTATGTGTTGTTTAGGGTTTTCTAATTTGTTTTAATTATAAGTAGACAATCATTAACCTAAAGGAAGCATAATACTGAGGATGGTTTTGTAGCGAAAACCGAAAATACTCGTATTCTATCCTGCTGGCTCTTTTCGAACTTTTCAATTTTATTCTCTGTAATTTATTAATAAAATTTATCATGTTTCCTTACATTTAGAAAATTTAGAAATTATATGATTATATGAACTTAAATCTAACTAATTACCACTCATTTACAAATTAATAGATCAACTATGCACTCTAATTAATTTCTGTTGAAATTTACTCAACTTATAGAAGGAAACTGTACTCCTACTAAAAATTGTGTAAATTTACTCTGTGTGCGTAAATAAAAAAATACACTCATTATGCGTAAGTTGATAAACACAAAATGGTTAAAATTACATTAAAAGTGCGTTAAAATTAAATCAAATTTTGAAATTAAAGAGTAAATTTACCAAATTTGTGCGTAAAGACACACGTTTTTCCTGTATATGTACACATGAAATGCGTTAAAATCCCACTAAAACGTGTATTTCACCACCCAAATAATTTTTTTTTCTATAAAAACAGTAAATTTATTATTTAGTAATTCACAATAAAAATAAATACAATTACTTTATTTATTTTAATAATTTTGAATTAATTTATGTATTTAAAAAAAATATAAAAGTACATGTAAATTTCACAAATGATATAATTCAAATAAAAACTATTTTAATTCAGATTCTTCTTCAAAAATACTTCAAATTTTTGGACCAAAAAGGCCGATGATGAATACATATGAACTTTAAATAATGGTTATTGATGTGCATTCATCTCGATGTAAAGCATCAATAAAAGTAATTTTTTAGTGAATCTTTAATGAATATTTTGGGCACCTTTAATATTACACATTTCGATACATCTATATTTCTAGGATTGGCCGATGTTTTTCTTCCATCTGTATTTTCTATATCCATTCCGACGTTTTGACAAAGTTCTGAAATGCCTGTATTATGTCCTTGAACTTTAAAAGGTTTTAGAACCGACATACAATTATCGCCGGCTGAAAATTGGATTTTATTTATGCTAAAGGGCATAATATAACTGCCATTTAATAGTTTTTTAATTTTTTCGAAACGCAACTTATTTTTAATTATTTTTTTTAATTGTTTATTTTTTTTTAAACATAGACGATTTTACGCGAATATTTAATATAATATTTTTTGAGCATTTAATATTATATTAATTTGACGAGATAAAAAAACGTGCGAACGGTACGATAATTCATAAATTTAAAAAACTAATACAGTTTTGTTTTTAATTTTAAATTTTTTTCTCTATTTAAAATGCCACATTTTTTACCATTATTATTTTTTTTTTTAAACAATAATATTACAAATTAAATTACAAATTATATCTTAATACCCTAACCGAACACTAGCAACAAAGTCTTTTGGCTCGTTGTAGCGAAAACAGACCAGAGCCTCTGGTGGGAATCGAACCCACGACCCCCGCACTGATAAGCTAGCACGCTACCAACTAGCCTACCGGGGCGCTCTCTTAGTATATTTTCAAACTATGTGAGTAAAATTTTTATTCAACAAAATGATACTTATTTTAAGCATTATGTGTTTAATTGTAAACACATAGTGTCTAAAAATACTTCGTGTGTGTATTAATGTTTATGAAAGTGTGCACAAAAAAACTTTACGCATTTTGTGTTTATATTTACCGAATTTTCGTAATATTACATAAAACTTTACCCATTTTAAAGTAGTAAATTTACAATAATTTTTTAGAGTGTGCACAAACTTCTTTATTCCAATAAATTTTCACAATTCATATTTGCAGAATACAAGTATTAATTTTTCTCAATTTACATATACGCAGATAAATACATACTATGCTATTGCGATAAAGGTGTTATTAACCATTCAAACGATAGGTCCACAACAATATTCGGTTAACAAAACTGACTTTTGGTTGGAACACCCAAAATATTCAGCAATCACATTTGAATATGGTGGTGCTAACCGAATTTATTAGTAGTCGCAACCAAAATACATTTTTCAATTCTGTAGGCACTTTATTTTTCTGTGCTGAATATGGGAAAAATTAGTAAATAAAACTTGATAAGGCAGACCTTTGGTTGCTTGCCAGAATTTCAAGTTGGACACGTTGATGAATATCGTTTAAAAAAGTTTAAAATTTTGCACAAAATTGTTATGAGAATCTGCGCAATGACGAGGCCGTTAAACAATGTTTAAAATTTTTGAACCCTAGTGCTTCTTTGATGATAAAAAAACATGTTTGGAGTACATATTTAAGTAGGCTAAATATATTTAGTTTTTTATAGAAGAAGCATTCAAGGCCAAGGTGCAAGTTTTAAGATCCAAAAGTTAAAGATTTCTATCTTTAAAATATTTTTTATTACTTTTCATAAAATAAACTCTTCGTTACGCAACTTTTGATACTAATTTTGTGATAAAATACAATCCTTTGTTTTTTTTTTTTTTTTGCCAAAAACACACTAATATCGAAATCTTTTATCGGTAGTATAAAACTAAAGATCCCCTACAAAAATGTTTGCTTATATTTCCCGTATTCAGCCTATTAATGTACATCGTTTGACTAGCCTATTCACACGAAAGCAATTTATAGGGACACCCTAATATACACGTGCATGTAACTAGAAACACAAAAAGTGGATGGATTCTACAAAATATAATAGATAAAAGGCCAGCTAATCGAATATGAAAATAACACTCAACCACGAATAATTGCAAATTGTGCCTACTTTATTGTAAATACATGGACTAAACAACCTTTTTTATTCAATTAAAATTTGCATATTTACACAGGATTTGGATTATTTTTATGAGATCGACATCGCATGCACATTTGCCTGGAGCGCATTAATTTTGATGTGTCACTGGACATTGAATAATGAAACCATAAATAAATTGCAAATCTTATTGTTCGTAGAAATCAACAGAAAAATAAAAACAACTGTACATAATTACTATAAAATTTTCTAAAAACAGTGTCAAAACAAAAATCTGAAAAAGATTCACCTCAAGATGTATCTCCATTTATTTGTGGATCAAACGGCAGTAGTTGAACTTGACTTTGAATTTAATTTTTTTTTATGTTTGGCTGTTCGAATACAACCACATATTACACGTTCATACTCACTTTTGTATATGAATTTGTATAAGGGTTACATTTATTTACAAGTGACACTTTCATAAACAATCTTGGTGACTTAAAAACAAACTACAGGTTGGTTGAAAAGTTCCTGCGCTCGAAATGAAAGAATACTGTTTTTGTTACGAAATATATTTTTTTATTCAATATAATCTTCTAGAAGCTCAATACACTTGTTCCAATGATCTTCCAATAATTTTATCCCATCCTTTTAATGGTTTTCCGGAAGCTCTGCAAAATAACCGTCTACGGCTGCTATGGCCTCTTCATTCGACGAAAAATGCTTTCCACGAAGGAATTGTTTGAGATTTCTGAAGAGATAGTAGTCACTGGGAGCCAAATCTGGTGAATACGGTGGATGTTCAAGCAATTCGCACTTTAATTCTTTGAATTTAGCCATTGTCAAAACACTTTTGTGAGCAGGTGCATTGTCTTGATGAAAAATTATTTTTTTCTTCTTTAAGCCAGGTCTTTTCTCACGAATTTTTTCATCCAGCTGATCCAGAAAGCTGCCATAATATTCAGAGTTGATTGTTTTACCTTTCTGAAAATAATCAATCAACAAAATTACTTTTGCATCCCAAAAAACTGATGCCATAACCTTCTGTGCTGATCGTTGTGACTTCACCTGCTTTGGAGCTGAACAACCAGCTTCAGCCCACTGTAAACGTTCTTGTTTCAATTTGGGATCATGGTGGTAGATCCAAGTCTCATCCGACGCAAGAAGTCGATTTTATTCGGCTTAAAACGCTCCAAATTACGCTGAGAAATTTGTTTTCGATCCAGTTTTTGTTGAATTGTTAATGTGTGCGGCACTAACTTTCCAAACAGTTTTTTCATACGTAATTCTTCATGTAAAATATGGAGTACTCGTTCGTCTGAGATGCCTATGGCATTAGCAATTTCACTCTTAGTCAAACTTGGATCTTCACTAACCATATTATGTACCTGCTCAATGATTCCTGCTGTGGTTACAGTTTTTGGTCGTCCTTCGCGTGGATCGTCTTTAAGGCTGGTACGACCACGTTTAAATTCACCAGCCCAAAATTCAACGGTGCGTTTTGAAGGTGAGGACTCCTTATACACTTCTAACAACAGTTCATAAATTTCCTTTGCTTTTAAACCCTTCAAAACAAAGAATCTAATAACTGCACGATATTCAATTTTTTCCATATTAAAAAAAATCAATGACACGTCAACTTCAAATGTTACAAGCCAAAGAAAGAATTGACAGAATGACTTGCAACTTTGCATGTGTTCTCAGGACAGTTATACCAACTTGAGGAAAAAAAAAAGTTTGGAGCTAGCAGTGCCATCTCTTGGTGAGCGCAGGAACTTTTCAACCAACCTGTACTCCTCTTGCTAAACTATATTATGCATATCTGTAAACTGTTGAAAAATCAACTTAAATCGAAGACTTAAAAGACTTTTGCTTTTGTAGAATGAACATTTTTCTCATGTATTTTTAATTTCACTTGATCACATAAAAAATGCACACAAAAAGTTTGAAATGCACACAAAAAGTTTGAATTAAAAAACAAACAAAAAAATAGTATCCTAAACAAGGTATTAAAATTTTTTTCGAAAAAATAGGTTTCTTGTCCAAAAGATCTGTGGCCTTTCTATTAACATTAGGAATATAATATTTTTCAAGCATCAAAAATTAGAAGGCATAGCATTTTAGTGAATAAATTTAACAAAATACGATGTTAACTTTTCTCGATCATTAAAAAGTTCTCTCACCAAATGCTTTGAAACTTATCATTAAATGCATAATTTTGATTTAATATTGTATCATTATTCCGAATCTAAATTTGACAACAAATGTTAGCAAAATCGAATAGGAAAAAAGATTAGATCAGATTTGATAAAATCCAATTAGATATAATTTAATCTAATAAGATGGGTCAGACTATCATAAATAGATCTGGTACAAGATTTGTACACATCTAAGGGATCTTAAAAATTTTGTGATTTCTGTGGCTAAATATGTGAAAATCTGGTAATATGATCTAATCATATCTAATAACAGATCTAGTACAAAATCGTAGCCATTTGGACCGTTTTTAAAGACATTAAAATAAAAATGTATAGTCGTGTAAAAAAATCAGATTATAACAGATGTAATTGTGCCAGATCTAACTAGATCTCAAAATTGGGGACAAATTTGAGATCAAATTAGATCTGATTAAACCTAGATAGATCTGGCCCACCGTGTATAATCAGTTTCAATTTCCTCTGGACATTATTATATGTCCATCATATTTAATAAGAAATAAGAACACCTTTAATTTTATATACATTTTTATTTTGGTGTCTTTGAAAACTGTGCAAATGGCTACGATCTTATACTAGTTATGAATAGATCTGGCTCATATCTGGCCACAAAAATTACCAAATTCCTTTAGAATTGATTTGATCTGGCACTAGATGTGATCAGATCTGTCCATGAAGTATGTCACATATGTCATATCCAGTGGAGTGCCAAGGAATACCTCTTTAACGATGTATTAGAAGTGAAAATCGGACCAAATGGCAAAGTTATTTAAATTTGTAAAATCGAATTGAAAAGCATAAAAAAACTGACATAAACACCTTATTTTCTCGGGTCTGTGGTCAGATTTTTAAAATGTTTTAATGCAGAATCGAAGAATTACAAAACCTCTATTATATTTTGTCATTCATTGGACAAAAAAAAAATCACTGAATTTTTTATTCATGAAAAATACCATTTTTGACGCGGTTTAGCTCACGGGAGATTATCGCTAAATCGCAAATGTTTTGACAATCATCAAAAAAAATGTCAAAGTTTATTTTCAGGGGGTGGTAAAACATTAATATTTGTTTGCCATATAATGTGATTCCGTCTAATGCAGGGGTGCCCAAAAGTTCCTTATGGAAGAGTAAACACAAATACATTTAAAGAATAACTAATTTTTATTCAATATTTTTTATTGTAAAAACCAATACATACAAAGAAAAAAAAATGTTTCGTATCATACGTTAAACAAAAAAAAATCTACATTGATGATCGCTGTCGTCAATGTTTACCAGCAAAGCATACGAAAGTGTTGTTGCTTTGCACTTGCGTGAATACAGTGAAGAACGACAAAAAAACTAATAAGGCAAAGTTGTTTGTGTATTTCGTATTGTTATTGCTGAGTGCTCCATGTGTATTAAAACACACAACCAATAGCTAAGCGCTTTTACAAAAACAAATGAGCATCAAGCGTATATGGCTTGGACACCCTTGGACTAATGTTTAGTATACATATATATAAAAAAATAACTTGTATTTTTGTATCCAATTGATTTTCTCTGCAAGACCAATTGAGATTTTTGAAATCAGGGAAATTTGCTCTCAGTTACCTAACCTTTGTAATATATACAAAATTTTATTTTGCAGCTGCTTATGATGAAATCTCAATACTTAAATTTATTGCCACACAGAGAAAACAGATTCATTGCAACTGAATTATTTGGTAATCGTTATTTGCAGCAACCGAATTATTTGGTCGACGCAGCCTGTTGTATTAACCGAAATTCTGTCGTCACAAACAAAAATATCGATGCCCACAATCGAGCTATATTCATACAATTGTTAACCTTTGATTTTGGTTTTTTTTCCTTCGAATTTAATAAATATTCCATAGAAATTTAAGTAGATACAGACTTGCTAAGTAGTTACAGATATAGCTGCTTAAAAATTGAGAATTTATAAAAATGCTGCAAAGTCTTGGGAATTCGTGGCTTTCCTCTTTTAAATGTAAACGAACATACAAAATCCTTGTAATTTTTGTACTTGGAATTTGACATAATACAAAAAACAACAAAAGTTAACAATTGAATTATGTGTTTGTTAAGCAGAGTTTACATTATCTGATTTTGATTTGACTTTGCAGTATAGGATTTTGGATATCTGTCTCGGTTTTTACAGATCCCATGACTTGTGGTATAATGTAAGCCCCGCTTCAGTAAAGGTAGAGCAGGGCATACAATAAAGCTTTTTTTATAAAAAGAAAATATTTAAGTCAGTGTTACCATAATTAAAATTTAAAATTAGACAAAATTGCCCACACATTACAATTTAAATTAAGAAAAATCCGAAATAAAAGAACACAATGTAAATTTAAAAAATTAAAAATAAAATTCAAAACTTTGCAATTGATACTTCAAAAAGATAATTTTAAATTAAAATATACCAAATGCAATTTAATAATCATTGAAATTCAACGAATATTTATTAAATTTAATTTGGTGTTTTTGAATTTCAATTGATGTTTTTTAAATTACATTTATAGTCATTCCAAAAGTATTTAAAACAATCTAATCCTTTTAAAATGGGCTTTGGATTTGACTTAAAATTTTCAAGTGACTATTTTACGTTTCCATGATATATGTGCTGTTTTTTTGTTCAAAATTCGATGCAGTTCACGGTGCATTGTGGTTCAAAGTTGGTTACTTTTTTAAATCAAAAACGTGTTTTTTCAAATATTCGCGAATAAACGTTTTGCATTTTCGAAATAATAATCTAAAAATAGAAGATCGAAGCTCTCATATGATATACGATTTGTAAAAGTAATTGCTTAAAAAATTAGATTAGCTTAAACATGAGGTATTTATCCAACTTTGAGGCACTAAAACTATCTAACTTAGCATCGATACACCGTGAATTTTGAAAAACCAAAACAGCACAGATATCACTGGAACGTGGAATATACACTTTTAGAGATATCCATATAATGGCTCATTGGTTTTTTAAAAGCATTTCATATTATTTAATTTCAATTGGTATTTTTCGAATTTCAAATGATGTATTTTAATTTGAAATAATATTCTTTAAATTTAAATGTGATTTTTAGATTTACAATTGTTATTTTTTTAAATGAAAATGCTGTTTTTAAATATATGTTCCAATTAAAATTACTTATTAATTAACAATTAATTATTAATTAGTTAGCAAATCTTTATACAATAAAGGCATATGAACATATCAGTTTTCTGCATTGGTTCTAATTTTTATATAAATTTAAAAGCTGTAAATTTAGTTTTAAATGCTTCAAAAAGGTCGAGAAATTTAGGTTTTGAAATTACCAACTTTAAAAAAAAATATATATGGAAAAAATATTTTGAGCCCCCGAAACAAAATCCTGGGTACGCCACTGGCCATATCTAATCAAATATGATCAAATCTAACACCATACCTAATTTGATTCATCATACCTAATTATATTCAAGCAGATCTGATCAGATCTAATGTTTTTTCAATAAATAAAGGTGTTTTCAATTTCAATATCTAATTATATTCAAGCAGATCTGATCAGATCTAATATTTTTTCAATATATAAAGGTGTTTTCAATTTCATATTAAACCTGATGGACTTGTAATAATGTCTAGAGCAATTTAACCTGATTTTATACGGTTCGCCAGATCTGCCTAGGTTTGATCAAATGTAATTAGCTCAAAAATTTGTACCAAATTTTGAGATCTTTTTAGATCTGGTACAACTTTATCTAATGGGATCTGTTCAGATCTGATCTTTTTTATTCTAGTGTAGCGATTTTTTATTTTATGTTCATTATTCAGATTTTTGTCAATTTTTAAAATTGGACCTTTTTATAATACTTTAGCAAAACGATAAATTTGTTAAATGTTAGATATTGGCATCTCTAGCTTTTATCAGTACAGCCAGAGATGCAAGCCGACCGAAAATTATGGCGGCGGGTAGATAAAGACCAAAACAATCGGCGGCTTAATCGGCTTGAGACACGAGGATTTTTCAGAACGGCGGCTCTTGCATTAACCAATTTATTTAAGATTTAAAAAACGAATTTAGGAAATATATTTTAAAAAATATGATTTATGTGTGGCGGCTGCGGTAAGAAAAAAAATTATCAGCAGCGACGGATATGCAGCCTATTCTTCATACGACTTAATTTAGTTTTATTTAAATTTTAAAAATAAATGGATACCTAATAATACTATATTTTATAAGTAAATATGTTTGTTATAAATTTAGAACACCATGTATGTATACTCCTTGTGAAATAAAATTTTGACATCATAAAACACATGTGGATCCGTTAAAACTCCAAATGCGTTTTTCTTTGTATGCATCTTTAAAACTGTGGACGGCAGGCAGAGTTTTAATGTTATTATTACAAAATAAAAACATAACAGCGAAAATAGCAAGGTCTACTTCATATATATTTCCATCCATTATTTTCAGATTTATTTTTGTATCATATTTATTTGTATTTGTGTGTTTTCTTTGCGGCCTCCATGCATATGGATCCCATAAAGAGGACAGTACCGTTATACTTATTTTGTTGTTTTAACAAACAAATTTTAGTATAGATTCCCCTTGGCGGCCGAAAGAATCACCACTATTTTTGGTAGTGCTGCAAGTGTGAGTGTTATTGACATTGACATGGTTGCTGCTTGCTTGTCTATTCTTTTTACTTTTCTTTTGCTTGTCAGTAGCATTATCCCCGGACAACATACAGAAAAAAACTCATACGTATATGTATAAAGATCTGTTAAAGAGCATCATCAATTCATGCATTCAGATACGCACATTTGAATTTACATTAGGGCGCCTTCAAATAGCAAGCAGTTGATATTTTCCAGCTCCTAGGACCTATCAATGTGACTACCTAATACAGCGGTTCCCACTTACATTTATTTCATGTACCCCTTGAAAGATTTTACCAGGCTGACGGACTCGAAATTTTTAAATCTTTAAGGCAAAAGTTCGTAATGCCGGCGAAAACTCAGTAAGGGGGGTTGGTTAAAGGTCTGCTTCCTTTAGTTATCAGTACGACCACCTCTGTAGATGTTGAGAACGGAGACTATTATTTAGACAATTTCCCCTAGCGCCGTGGTAACACCTCTAATTAGGGTCGCCTCGGGTATGGAAGTCTTCGGGTATGGTTATGTTCTCGTAGATGTGTCGAAGTAACCTGACTCAGGAGAATAATTGGCAAGTAAGTCGGGTTAAATTGTGAAACGGGGAAAAGGTTTTGAATACGATTAGTAAATACGATTTAGTAAATGACGAGAGTAATCGGCGGGCTAAATTGTGAGTTGGGAAAATGATTCTAACTACGATTGGTTGATACTGCTAAGTACGTGTCGGAAAGGGAAATCTCAACTAGTTCTAGCTCACTTTTGGCTACCAAACTTTGCCTCTACATGTGATAAGTTTTCCTAACTAACAAAAAATTATAAAATGTACCTTATCAATGAGTTAGCACATGCTCCAGGCAAAAAAATATATTTTAAATTTCTAGCCAAGGAGTTTAAACAGGCTGTTAAGAAGGAGAATTTCCCCTTGTTGCCCTGCCTTTCCAAAAATACCATCTGAAAATATTTTTTGGATACACTCTAAAAAATGTGTAAATTTACTACTATAAAATGGGTAAATCGCGTGAACTTGTTTTGTACACACTTTCTAATACAATAATACACATATTATGTAATTATATGCACTGTGTTTATAATTAAACATTTCGTGCCTAAATTTGCTGATAAATTCAGGTTTTACACACAAAGTTTGTGAATGTACTAATTTGTAATAGTGATGAAAACATCGTCATTTTTGTCATTTACAAATTAGAAAAAAAAACTAAAAATATTAAAAACCAAAAATAATAAAACAGAATAATAAAATAAATTTAAAAAGGGCTACATTATTTTTTTGTAAATTGTTTAACTTATAAGGAGGTAAGGTTAATTTACCAATTATTTGTGTTTACAACAATACTCCTTCTTTCTGTCCTCAGTCTAATGGGATCAGTGTTAGCGATGACAATATAATTTTTGAATTGGTAGTGAAAGAATTTGAAAGGAGCGCATTGACTGGTGTCGAGTGGTAAAAGATGTGCGGATGGTTTACAATATGTGCAGTTGGCTGTCTCGATAAAAAATATTAAACTATACGTAATGAACATTTAAATCTGATCAAAGTAAATCTCTTTCATGACCGAATTCAACCCGCTGCAATTTTTTAATTTTTGATACTATTCCAAGTCTTTTATAAAGATTTTCTGTAGAAAGTGCTACACTCACCATAAAAAGTCTGTAATGGCAACTGAAAATTTTGCTGTTATTTCGGGAAATTCTGCTAATTTGAGCCTAGCGGTATTTTTTGCTAATCTTAGCAACACATGTCTGCTTACGTGTAGTACAATGAAATTAGTAGAAAAATTAGTAGCCGCTACTAAATTTTAGTAGACTTTTTGTAAAGTGGAATTTAAAATCTGTTTGCTAAAATCAGCAAAAAAAAATACTAAATACTATTAATATTAGAACAAAGTTTTAGATTTATTTTTTTTATCGAGCATCAAAAATTTTGATTATATTTTTTAAAAAATATTTTATACAAAATGAAAAAAAAAATCAAAGGCTTACAAATCTTAAAAATTGTTAAAACATAAACGAATTTATTATTTTGTTTTAATTTGGTAATTTCTTTTTTGAAAAATATTTTAGTCAATTTTTTTTTACTTTTAAGGTTAAATTTAATTGTTTTAGGACTGATTTTTAGAACCAAAAAATCTTTTTTAGTGCTATTTTAAGTGGATGACCTCTTTTTAGACATGAGTCGGTATCTTAACTTATGATCCCTTTTTTTATCCTATGTAACATTTCAGGGCAATTTAAGTTTGTATGTATGAGTTTTAATTATTAGAAATAACATTTCCTTCAATATCGACTTTTTTAAAATTAGTAATATTTTTTTGCTAATTTTAGCAAATCGGTTTTCAAAAATTTGTAAAATGATTTCTGAAATTAACAACGAAAATTTGTAAATATTCTGTAAAAATTCTGTAATTTGTAAAATGTAAATTGCAAAAAGATTTGCTAAATAAAAATTTGTTTACTAAAAATCAGTACGAAAATAGTAAAGTGGGATTGAAAACCGCTTACAAATTTTTCTACAAATTTTTTTTTCTGAGTGTAATAATACATGGCTATTTCTTGGATTACTATTACTATGAACTTTTTCTATAGGAAAAACTTTAAACAATCCAATCAGGTTTAACAATTATATTAATGTAAACAATTTCATTATATGTAGAATAAATAATACACACGTATATTTTTTTTCGTCTCCTTAACTAGAATCAATCGTCGTAACCCCATAATTTTGAAAAAAGTTGAAATTGTTTTACAGTGTAATTATAAATAACACATTTAACTTTATTTTTTTTTTATATAAAGAAAATAATATTTTAGCATAGAGGTGAAATATTTATTTTATTCTATGGATTTTTACGCATTTTATTTGTACATTTACACGTAAAATATGTCTCTTTACGCACAAATTTGGTAAATTTACTTTTTAATTTCAATATTTCATTTTATTTTTACTAATTTTCAATGTTTTACAGTTTCCTACTATAAGTTGGATACATTTCAACAGAAATTAATTAGAGTGCAAAGTACACAATATAATTTAGGCAGATAAAGAAAAACAAATTTGGTAAATTTTTTTTTAAATATTTGTTTTTATTATTTTTTAAGTTGGGTTCTTAAAGTTTATTTATTCTGTATCTTTTAAGTAAAAATAATCTCTTTTTAATGAACATAAACATTGATAAATACATATTGATTAAAAATAATCCTAACATGTGTAAAAAACTATTTATGTTTGATTATATTTAAGATTTATTTTTAATTAGATGGTATAGAAATGTACATTATATATTTTTAGGTCGAAAACAAATTAATAACTAGATAAATTAATGTGTCATTTAAACTATATAAATAAAATTGCCGTTCGTCTTCAAGTAACTGTTTAACTTTTTAATCTAACTCTATTGAGGTCGATTTTTACTTATGTTGGTTGTTGGAAAAATATGGATCTGAGGATCAATTCTCGTTCTGTGATAATGTGAAGTGAAAAAAAACTTCTTATTTTCGTTTTCATAAGCACTTTTCACTCGAACTTTTCACAAATACATAAATTGCGATTCTCGTATGTATTATGAAAAAAATGTTTCATTCGCACTGTACCCATGAAGCTTTTGTAACTGTGTTATCCAAAATTTAAAGCAAATGTCAAAACAGAGAAAAACGTAAACAAAAGTGAATTAAGTTCGTAAAATGTATTTCAAATAATTATATAAAAATGTCTGGATTAATTGTATTATTGGATATTAGTCAAAGAATTCGGGATGAACAAAGGTAAGACAATGATGTTACAAGCATTTTATTGCAATAAATAAATTATAGGAATTTTTTGAGAGTGCTGAGACGCATACTTAGTGATTGCCAAAATCCATTCCAGAAGACAACCGACGAGCACTTCTTTTTCCATTTTTCACCGTCCTTTTGACTGTTAAGGCTCGCGGCTAATTCGTTACACTTTTCGTCTCTAAATTTGGCACCATCTGCAATTACAAATCTGTAAATATGGGGTTTATAAAAGTGTGCTTATGGTAATTAAACAACTTACTTATCGTTTGCAATGTCCACATGCTTTTCTAAATAATTAATTTAATACTCCTTTTGGCTTTCGTAGGCATGCTTTCCTCTTACAAACTTCTCCATGTTTATTTCACTTATAAATAGTCTGTGTAAAGAATTTCTTTATATGAAAATTTTTTGACGGTTGTTTGCACTGTTACACAAAACAAGAATCGCCAGTGCTGTGCAATCGTGAAAAAATCTTGTTTCGTTCCTCTTTTTTTTCATATGAAAACGTTTTGATATTTCTTTAACGCGAATCAAAAGTACTATGAAAACGTGAAAAAACTTTTCATTTCACCGTTTCACAAAACGAGAATTGGCCCTCTGATGTGCATAGAAAAATAGTGAGAAGATCATCGACATTTTTCTTGTGTTGTGCTCACGAAGAAATCAGTAATCTTTTTTTCTTTTCTCTTGTGATTCTTCTGATAGTTGTCCAATAGGTAGCATATTGTGTTGAAAAATTTGTTCCTCTTGAAACAAAATTTGATGAACTGTGGTAGACATTTACGAGGGCGGCCCCAAATTAAACATACAATTACAAATTATATCTTAATACCCTAACCGAGCACTAGCAACGAAGGCTTCGGCTCGTTGTAGCGAAAACAGAAAAGAGCCTTTGGTAGGAATCGAACCCACGACCCCCGCACTGATAAGCTAGCACGCTACCAACTAGCCTACTGGGGCACAAAATTGAAAAAAAAAAACTTCGATACCATGTTTATACTAAGAGCTGTCTAGCTCCTTAAAATAGCAATCAACCGTGAATCTTTTACCACCGAGATAAATCTGGAGAACATGGTGCGTGATGAAGCAATTCGAACTTTAATTTATTGATTTTGGACAATTTTCTCCATGTCACCAATTTTTCCATGTTTACAAATTCACTGAGATCCTTTATTTTTAATGGCTCAAAAAAATACTAAACAAGCTTTCTATAATAAGTGCCACGCCCTATCACACCTACTTTTCTAACATAACTTAAAATTTTGTTAACAGGAGCCGAAGTAAAGGAATTTGGAAGGTTAGACTATATATGCTTACATGAAACTGTCAGATTGTGCGTACATGAAACTGTCAGATTGGCTCTTTATTTCATTCCCTAGTTTAATCCTTAAAATGCTGTTATAAGTTGACATATAATAATTAATTCATATCACGTACGTCAAACATGACATGAGGTACTGGAGGTAGCCTCGTTCTATCCCGACCAATTTAGGCTAAGTTCTTAAACAATTCTTGCAATACACCATGCCAAATATTCCTAAAATGCGTTTGTCAGAAGCCGGTAAAGAAATTTAAAAATTTTAGTTGTATTTCGAGCAAAGTTTAAAATCATTTTTAGAAAACGCGATGCCAAATTGTGCTCAAATATGTGCTACAGAAACCAAGATAAAATAATTAAAAATTTTGAGTTGTATGTGAGGTGTCACACCCTCTATTTCATTCCGTCTTGTATTTGACCCTTAAAGGTGCGGATGAATATAACTTTTAACAAGCTGGGTTACATTGAATATTCCTCAATCCGCACACTTTCTTGGCAGTGCTAAGAATTGTTGTTAAAAACGACGTGCTTTCCTCTAATCAAATACGTTCAGAAGGCACCGAGAAAAAGCAATAGCAAATATTCTCGTCCCAATTTACATACTTTTGGCTAAATGCTTAAAAGTGTTGTTTAGTGCCAAATTTTAGTCAAATAGGTTTAACAAAAGGAGAGGAAACCCGGTATAAAACAATGCGTTATATGAGTCCATGACCCTCATATTACCACGCCATCAGTAGGGTCAGAGCTTAAAAATGTCGTTAAAATATGCGAGCCAACATTTGCCCATAAAAGTTCATTACGAGCGAGGTAAAGTATTTCAAAATTGTATGGGTTGTATGGGAGGTGCAGCGCCTTCTCTTCCATTTCCGTCCATATTTGACACAGTGTTAAAGGAATTGCTATAAGATGTCCTACATAATTTTTTTAGAAAACGTTCAACATGAATATAAGAATATCACGTTTAAAATTTAAGTTTATGTGGAATGCGCCACTCCCCATTTTTGTGATATCCCTTACATATGGGTCTGTGCCTAAATTTGTTAAGAATCGCAGTGACAACCTCGGCTCAAATACGTATAACTGAATCCCAGCTTACTTGCCGGTTGTACTGTATGTGACATGCCCATTTGTTCTAAGTGCTTAAAAATTTTAATATAAAAAAATTTATAATTTTAGGTTGTCTAGGAGGTGCGGCACCCGCTGCTTGTATGACGCCAACATTTGGCGCAGAGTTAAAAAACATTATTAGAAAATTCAGATATGTGTAACAGGAGCGGACAAAAAACAATTTAAATTTTTGGGTTACATAGGTGTTGCCACGTCCCTATGACTCAACCGATTTTGGTGCAGTGACTAAGAAAAATTTTGTAAGATATTTTGCAAAATTATATACGAAAATGTTCAATAGAAGGCGCAGAATATCAATTTAAAAGTTTGGGTTATATGGGTGATGCCACGCCCCTTTGTCCAATCGCGGTTTCGATATCAAAATATTCTACATTACTATATGATCTTTTGGCAGATTATTTACTTAAGTAAGAAATTTTCAAACAAAATTTCCAACATAAGTTTAAATTATTTTTAGTGTCCCACCGAGTATATTTTCCATTAAATTCTTTTTTTTTTTTTGTCTTTTAAATAATTGAACTCATGGTTTCAATGTTTTTGAAGAAAAAATACAATTAAGCCTACCTCAGATTTCCTCTGTAAATATAGTAAGTTGTTTTTCACTCGTACTGTAATGGCCTCAAATCGTAATATAAATTGTAAAAATAATAAATATTATTGCTTTTAAGAAAGTCGCAATCAAAAAAAAAAAAACCCAAAATGTAATTTTTTTTACTAGAAAAATAATAGTCTAAATGCATATGGAGTGTAACAATTTTAACACATGAAACCAGAACAATTTATTATGCTTTAAAATCAATCGAAATTCAATTTACAAATTAAAACTTAAGTCAAAAATTCGGCTTCAATCGAACTTGTAAATTTGGTCAAAGTGCGGCTGCGGCATTAACCAAAAAGTGACTTTTATCTTACAATTATTATTTTTTTATATTAATAATTTAATTTTAATTCGCTGATAAAGCACTATCACTTTCTCAGTGGAAAATCTTTTCCACACTTTCCTAGTTTTATGTTTAAATATCTTTATAATATGGCAAAGAATCTAGATTTTTTACATTTTTTAAAAACCTTACGATATAAAAATATTTTAAAAACCAAATTCGTATTCAGCATGGAAAAATTAATTAAAGATGTGAAACTCACCATTCATTTGCATATGCGATGTCAACTAGTGTTTTCATGCTTGCTGGGCATTATGTTAGGTACATTAATATCTCTTGCACACCCATTCAAGTAACATACATTAACATCTACCATGTCTTATGGCTGTATGTATGGTTACCACTGCAGAGGGTGGCTATTTTTAGTGTCCGCTTTCATGTTTTATCCCTGCAAAGAAATTTTTAGACTTTTTTTTGTTGTTTTCTTATTAAATAATTTAATTTTTTTATGGTTCTAAGTATATTTAAATACTACATTGAAACAAAGAAAACATATAAAGTACATGCAAATATGTTGTGTATATAAAAATATGAATAAAATGACCTAATATAAATATACTTATCCTTATTTTCTGAAATACTTGATATTTGGACGATTTTCGAAAAAATTAACGCTATAATATTAGCGATGCTAACATAGTGCTATTCCCGCTAGATTTAGGCAAGCTTTTTGCGTATCTATCTATAAGCGATTTTAGAGCCTTTAATTCAACTTTAGGTTATGTCCAGTCACATGAATTATTTCAAAAAGCTTATAATTAAATTCAATTTGATATTATTTTTAAATAAAACTAATATATGACATTTTAAATTTTGAAAGGGATGACCTAAATATTATGTAGGTGATCCCAAATTCTGACTTATAATATGTTGGTCATCCCAAAATTTGTCTAGAAAACTGATGAGCAATCTTGAATTTGATTGGTTTATGGTGTTTGTGTTAAGTTTTCGGTTTTGGTGTGTTCTGACACATATAGTAGAATTTTATGGCCAATATTCTTGTAGAACATTTCATCCCCACCCTTCCCCTTTTTCGGAATGTTTTTTACAATTTGTTAGAATAAAGCCTAAAAATGCCATTACGAGGGGGAATTAGAGGGTTCCACAAAAATATTTGCCATACCATTATCTACAAAGTTGCTGAACATACCCTACACCTCAGATGTAAAGAAAACATAGTTTTATATACCGATATGCTGCAAGAACAGGCCAGAGCTGGGAAACTTAAACCGCCTCTAAAATAAAATTCCGATGTAAACTATTAAAACGCCGACACACGTATATTTTTTTTGGTCTCCTTAACAAGAGTCAATCGTTGGAACCCCGTAATTTTTTTTTGTGTTGAACTGTGTAATCGATGTGCAAAGTGCATATAGCAGTAGTGAGCATGTATTTAACACCAAGGGCCTCACAGAGGTTTTCCATAAATCCTAAAATGGCCGAATCTTATTTAGAAAAGTCAAAATATATATGGTCATCGAAGCTACAATAATAGCTGACTCACCTTTTTTAATTTTGTATAAACTTAGTGACGAATTTTTGCATTCGGTTAGGAGCAGCAAAAAATATTATTTCCCTGTCATACATAGAAATTTTTAATAAAAGTATAATTTTTTAAGTTGTAAATAAAAGTATTTTCTTGTCAAATCCAGCGAATTTTAAACACTTTAGTAGAGATTTTTAATAATATTTTACTTGGTCTGTATGCGGTATTTTGAAGCATTATGCACAAATTTTGCTAGGTTAGGTTAGGTCGAAAGCAGGATAAAGCATCGAAATGCAACCTCATATCGCTATGATATACACCTAGGCCTCTGCTGGGCTTGTTGTGCGCTCCTTAAGAATATGGAGATTGTTGTTAACGTCCGGTATTCAGAAACCTGGTTTCCCGGACGTAATTCCTCAAGGTTTTCCAGTGGCGTTCCTCAGGGATTCCAGGTCCGATATAACATCGCCCCCGAGGTGCCTGGAACTTAATTCTGCAAATGCCTGACAGTGGCAGAGAAAGTGCTCCAGAGTTTCGCTCTCCTCGCCACACGCTCTACACTCATCAGAATCTGCCCGTCCAATCCGGTACAGTTGTGCCCGTAATCCTGCATGACCAGTCAGGACTTACTTCCATTAAGGAGGCCTCTTCCCGTCTGGGCTACCCCACAAAATCCTAGTGGTCCTGACCACCGTCCCGTTGTTCCAACAGCCCGTGTGGGTTTCTCTTGCCCACGCCTTTAATTCCGCTTTCGTTGCCTCAAACGGTTTTGCGTTCGCCAAGTTAACTGCCTCGAGTTCTCTTCTCCCGATGGCTAGTGTATTGGCCCTTTCGTTCCCGGCTATCCCCAAATGGCCCGGTACCCATATAATATGGATCCTGCCCCCATAGGAAAACTCGGTAATGGCTCTTCTACAGTCTAGCAAGGTTCTGGACTTAACCCTACTAACTGATATCGCCCTAATCGCCCTTTGGCTATCGGTCCATCTCACACACTCCGTAATAGCACGGACTTCCGCTTGGAAGCTGGTGTCGTGATCAGGAAGAGGGTAGGATATCTCGGTCTACGGGTTCTCAAAGCAAAGAATTTTTATATAATGTCTCCAATAAAAAATCGACCAAATATCGTTTTTGGCCGAACATTATAAAATATTATTTATGCCTGATATCGGAAATAACAAAAAATGTGTTAGTTAAAGTCCCACTTAGTGGGGTAATGGGGATAAGGTGTTAATTAAATTGTTCTTCCCGTGATAAAATTTCACTAAAACTTTAATGGCGTCAAATGGTAATTTAAATTCTGAAAATTAATAGCTTTATTATTAACCTAAAATGTCACTTTTTGACTAGGAAAATAATAGTGTTGTGTATTAAATTTAGCTGAAAACAATTTGTACTAAATTTCCACTACAATTCATAATCGTGAAAAACAATTTTTGTATGGGGTATAACATTTTTTCCTCGTTAAATCCGAACAACTTACTATGCTTCATCGGAAAATGTAGCTATATTTTGTAGCGGCCTTCTTGTTATAAGCATTTTTAATACAATTATTTATTATGTAAAATTGTTAAAATATTTTTATCGGAAAATTTTAAGTAATTTTTTTTGTAATTTTTCAACAGAAATTATAATATTTAATTTTTTAATAATTTATCTATTTTTGGGAAATTATAGGTTTAACAATATCTTTGAGTGAAAAATAGTGGAGCATGTCAAAATTAATTTTAAATAGCCAAAAAAATTAAAATAACTCATTTTATGTCATGAGAAAATTTCTGTTTCTTGAATTGTTGATTTACATAATGATTATCTATGCGAACATGGTTAGATATTTTGCAGTATTTAAGTGCTGTTTAATTAATTAAAACGTCATCTTTATCACATAATTCTAAATTAAAAAAAAAATAATTAAGTGACATTTAGTTGATCTAATGGGGTTGTTTGTTTTCGTTTCCAGTAAAAAAATAGTAAATTTAGAAAGAACAAATTAATTGTAAAAAAAATAAAAACAACTGCATTAACTAGTTTCAAATTTCTCGTCATAAGGAATTTAAGGGAACAAAAAATTAGTAAGAATATAAAAAAACTATTATATAAACAAATAGGATTAATATTGTCAAAAATAAATTTGAATCTGACAAATTTATAAAATTATATTAGGACAAATTTTACCAAAATCAATATGAAAACTCTAATGAAAAGACGAAATTCAAATTCCTTCGAGGGCCGCACTTGCCCACCGTATGCATTTATAAAATTGCACGCAGATGGAGGAACAAAATTTGCTAAAAAAAAATAAAAGCAGAAATGCCTTAAATTAGAAATAAATGCAAATAATTGGTAAAATATCGCTAGAATTTAAAAAAGATCGCAATAATTTAAAAAAGTAAAATGCAAAATAAGGCTATGTCGAATCTTTTAATACCCTTCACCCATGTCCCAAGAAAACAATGATTTACCAAATCATAGATATTGAAATACAAATGTTAACAAATTATTTAAAAATTTAATCGATATTTTCTGTAAATTGATTTTGTAACATATTTGTTTTTGTCCTCTTTTATTTAATCTTGGGAGCACTTTCAGACACAATGATACAAAAGAAAAGGTGTTGAACATGTTTGTAAATCGGCGTATATTTACTTTACATATTTAGAGAGCGATTCTAAAAAAATAATTAAAAATATGTGTACATTGTGTACAATCAAAAAAAAAATACTTTTTAGCGGCTAAAATTTTGAGCTAAGTACATGTCGAAACGTATGGCAATATTTTGAGCTTGGCACCATTTTCAAATAAAAAGCATAGCTTCCCCTGTAGTGTATGAAACTACTTTAAAACCCACAAATCCCTAAATATCTCGGACATCAACCATGTTATAGAAATCGAAAACTATAATATATAGTATTAGAAATTATATACATTTATTTCTTTAACTTGTTGAGCACAAAAGTACATTTCTCTAGGAAACCAATGTTTTGCTCTAAGGGCCGAAGACATGAAAAAAATTGAAAACGCCGACCCCTACGTTTGCCAACAAAAAAATTCTTAAGGTCCTGCTCGAATCATCGAAATACTTTCTTAGCAAAAGTTCCATGATTTTAAGCGAGCTTTTATTTTCTGATATTAGGGTGGAACAATAGGTTTGTAGGAACTGAGAACTGGTGGTCATACGTGCGACTAATGCATTGATTGAACTAATTAATTGATAATTTCATTACCATTACATTGATAACAATGGTAATGAAATAAATTGTAATGATTTAAGGATCTGATTTCATTGATCAATGACAATTTTTTGAACTTCATTATCATTACTAATGCACCAATTTAAAGAAACCATTAGCATTTTTATTCGTCATTTTATGTGTTAATAAATATTTATTTTAGTATTTAGTATTGGGGGACGGGGTCTTTCACAGAGGTTAAAAGCTCTCTGTCTGCTATCCACTTGGGGGTAGCAAGAAGCGATTCCTTTGTCCGGAATTCCCCAGCATCTCACAACTTCCGGTCTTAGACCAAGTGTTCCCTGGTAATGTCATTCAGGCACCCGTTTGATGGCAGCTAAAGTGAGAAGGCGTACAGGACTGAGTATCCTGAGTGCAGGCTTATGCCGACGCGTCTCAGGAAACTAGGTGACAACCGTTGACATTTAGTCACTGAAACTCAACTGTATTTAGCCGGCCTAGCGGTGTTGGCAGCCCAAACTCTAGGATCGGAGGCTTTGGCCTAATCAGTCAATCTTCTTAAAATTCGATTACAGAAACGTCAACAAATTCAAATTTAAATAATAATGATCCCCGTATGATGACGACTTTTGGCTTTAAAAAACGGTTTATGATTGGTACATGGAATATAAGAACTCTCTCTGAAACATCGAGACTCGAGCAAGTGCGTAAGGAAATGATGTCATACAAACTAGACATTCTGGGGTTAAGTGAGGTACGATGGCTGAACAATGGTACAACGCTACTGGCTTCTGGTCACCGTTTTATTTACTCCGGTAACAACACCTACAGGATAAACGGAGTCGGTCTGTTGCTGTCACCAAAGGCCAGAGATGCCCTTTTGGAATACCGGGCAATCTCCGAACGTATAATAACTGCCAGATTCAACTGCAAATTTCGCAACATATCTATTGTGCAATGCTACGCACCAACCGACCCTGACGATGATAGCACTAAGGATGAGTTTTATGGTCAACTCGATTGCGTGATCAGCTCTTTGCCCGCAGGGGATATTAAGATATTTTTGGGTGACTTTAATGCCAAGGTAGGAAACAACAACGACAACCTACAAGCTGTAATGGGCAGGCACGGCCTGGGATCCTTACGAAATAATAATGGGGATAGATTAGTTGATTTCTGCGCCCGTAACCGACTTTTTATTGACGGAACCAAATTCCCACATAAGAACATACATAAATATACTTGGGAATCGCCAGACGGTCAAACATTTAACCAAATTGACCATATAATTGTTAGTAGGATTTTCTTAGGATCCCTTATGGATGTAAAAGCTAGACAAGGTGCCGACGTTGCTAGTGATCACTCCCTACTCGTAGGTGTTTTCCGTCTTCGACCTGCGGCAGTAAATGGTATAAGAGGAAAAGTCGTTAAATACAACACAGCTCGCCTTCGCGACCCAGCCGTTTTATCGGTATATAACCAGAACCTAAGGTCCAGTCTGGCACACAACGACCAACATACGTGGTCAGACGTAGTTTTAGCCTGCAAGGATACCGCAAAATCAACTCTCGGATTGAAACAAAATAAAATTAAACCGTGGATCAGCTCTGAATCCTGGGATGAAATTGAAAATCGCAAGCGTCTTCGCAAAGCACGGATGCAAGCCAAAACAACTGCTGGAAAAGAACAAGCAAAGTCAGCATACCGTCAGTCTGCGCGAAAGGTGAATTATATGGTACGGGCTGACCGTGAAAAATATTTTAACGATATAGCGGAACAAGCTGAAATGGCATCAAATACAGGCAATCTACGCGGAGTTTACTCTGCTATAAAACAGATGAGCGGCAACAACATCCGATGTACTATGTCGTTAAAAGCAAATGATGAATCAGATCTAACAACAACTGAGCAACAATTAGAACGGTGGCGCGAACACTTCTCATCACACACATCAGCTGTAGACAATAACAATCCCGTTGAGGCTGTGACGCTTTCTATACGCCGCAATCCGAGAAGAGATATTTCAACCCATCCTCCGACTTCTTTTGAAGTTACGGCGGCACTGAACAAGCTAAAAACTTGCAAATCGTCTGGTCCCGACAACTTGCCCGCAGAGCTTTTAAAGTATGGTTCTGATACATTGGCGGAAGTTCTCACCCCACTGATAAGAGGTGCATGGCTCAATGGTCAAATTCCTGCAGATTGGAAAGAGGGTGTCGTAGTCACAATCCCTAAAGGGGGTGACCTAACTCAGTGTAAAAACTGGCGTGGCATTACCGTGCTTAACGCAATAGGGAAAGTGATGGCAACTTTAATACTACAGCGAATCTCACCAGTGGTGGAACAAGTTGTGCGTAACGAACGAGCTGGTTTTAGGGCTGAACGATCATGTGTAGACCACGTGAATACTCTACGCATAATTATTGAACAATCGGCGGAGTATAACACACCCATGTACCTGCTTTTCGTAGATTTTGAACGTGCTTTCGATACAGTATCCCGAAGCTCTATGTGGTCTGTATTAATTGGTAAAGGAATACCGGAAAAAATCGTCGCCCTTATACGTGAGCTGTACAGAGACGCGGAATGTAAGGTCCGTTTCAACGGTAAGGAGAGTCAACCTTACACCAATATTACAGGCGTAAGACAAGGCTGTATCCTCTCCCCCACATTATTCATCCTACTATTGGACTGTGTAATGGAAAAAACGAATAGTGAGGCCCCAATCGGCATTCGGTGGAACATGATGGAGTACCTAAATGACATAGACTACGCTGATGACATATGTCTAATGTCTCACCGTTTTGTAGACATTGAAAAGAAGATAAATAGACTCTCAGAAAATGCTAACAGTGTAGGATTGAGAATTAACTTCAGAAAAACAAAACTGATGCGTATTGGTACTAATTTTTCGTCACCACTTATTGTTGATGGTACCGTAATTGAAGATGTAGAATCTTTTAATTATCTTGGATGCAAAATTGCGAAAGACGGTGGTTCTGCAGCCGATATTGGCGATCGTATCAACAAGGCCCGTGTTGCGTTCCTCAAATTGTATAAAATTTGGCGCGCTAACAACATCTCCCAGAGAACGAAATTACGTATATTCAACTGTAGCGTTAAATCTGTGCTGCTATATGGATGCACTACATGGAGCCTTACAAAACTGACCATGAAGAAAATACAATCGTTCGTAAATCGGTGTCTGAGACAGATATTACGTATCTATTGGCCTAATTGGTTATCCAATGAAGATCTTTGGAATAAGGCAGATTGTTGCTCAATCGAATTTGACATTCGAAGACGTAAATGGACATGGATCGGCCATATTCTCAGGCGACCAACTAGTGATATTGCTAGGGCTGCACTAGAGTGGAACCCTCAAGGTCAACGAAGACCAGGCAGACCACGTAATACATGGATCCGATGCATAAGAAACGAACATGAAACAGCTCGAAGAACCTGGAACGAAATTAAACTGCTTGCCAAAAACAGAAGTAGATGGAGAGAATTCGTTGTCGCCCTATGTTCTCCGTGAACTTTTTATTTAAGTATATTATGTTATATTATTGTATTTAACTAAATAAAGGACATATATATATTTATATGTGTTAACATTTGTATATTTGATATATTGCTTTATTATTTTCTGTGTAAAGCTACGTTGATAATTTTAAAATCGTATAAGCTTTAATGAAAACAAATTAAATTTCAATCAATTATAATTAGTTTTTTTATCCATTTGTGCTATTTCATTACAAAAGTTATCATAAAAAAAATTAAAAAGGAAAACATTTGTGAATACATAATACTATAGTACTTTTACGTTACTAATAAAAAAGTACGAACCTTAATCACGCCTGAAAATCCCTAAAATATAAAAAACCACAATATTGAAAAAAAAATCTATAAAATTTTAATAGATTTTCTAAATTAAAAAAAAAACTGCCATAGTTAAAAAATTTAACGATTGCGAGTCTTGTGATGATTTGATAATAAGCAACATGTTTGCTGATTTTTTCTCGACGACTTATTCTGATGCTAGTTATGTTGATTCTAAACCTTATCCACATTGTTTGAACTTCAATCAGGGAATATCATTACCGTTTCTGGATAATACTATGGTTGTAAATTGTTTAAAAAACTTAAGTTCCCTTATAACTTTGGACCTGATAATGTTCCAAGTTGTATTTTAATACAATCTGCTGATGCTTTGGCTACCCCATCAACATTGATTTTTAATAATTCGATAAAATGTGTCTATTTTCCAAAAATATGGAAAGATTCGTTTATTCATCCTTTATATAAATCTGGAAATAAATCTGATATAAAAAATTACCGTGGTATTGCAATACTAAGTGGTATTGCAGTACTAAGTACTATTTGAAAAACTTTTAACGGACTATCTTTGTCATCATGTGTCATCTCTATTGTCTCCTGCACAACATGGTTTCCGTAAAGAATGCTCAACTGTAACTAATATTTTGCAACTTTTAACTTCAGTAAATCGCGGCTTTGTTCAACAAAAACAAACCGACACTTTTTACACAGACTTTATGTAGCAAAGCCTTCGATAAAGTCAATAATTTCTTACTATTGAAAAAATTGGATTTAATGGGATTTACTCATAATAGCCTTTAATGGATAAAATCATATCTTTTGAACCGAAAACAAAGTGTTCATTTCAAGAATGTTACTTTTAAGAAAATTAACTTTTTATCTGGAGTACCACAGGGTAGGCATCTCGGGCCATTATTATTTTCCCTGTTCACTAACGACCTTCCTCATATTATCGAATATTCTAATATCTTAATGTATGCAGACGACGTAAAAATTTTTCTACAAAAGGACCTTGATGCTATGCAAATATGGTGTAATCTAAATTTAATGTTTTTTAGAAGAAGTCACGTGAATATAAACTACTTTTTGGGTGTATTTCAATTGGAGAAAGTAGAAGTTTTCTTAGATCTCGGTATCTTACTGGACTCGAAACTTAATTTCATTTCGCATATTTCTATGATGGTTAATAAAGCAAGAGGGATACATGGTTTTATCAAACGGTGGGCAAAGGAATTCATTGATCCATATATTACGAAGCAATTGTATATGTCTCTTGTTAGACCCATCCTGGAGTATGGAACGAGGACAGAGGAAAATATCGCAGCTGTATCCGCCAGTGTTGTTGATGGCAGTGAATTATTGATTCGGCGATGATTACAAACTTTTCATGCCCAAAATTGAAGAGCTGGACTCGGCTGACATGTGGTTTCAACAAGACGATGCCAGATGCCAAACATCACGCGAAACAATGGCCCAATTGAGAGGCGAGTTCGGAGAACAGTTAATTTCAAGTTTGGTGCCGGTCAATTGGCCGCCTAGAGAGTGCGATTATTTTTTGTGGGCTACGATTTACGATGTAGTTGGGTTGAGTAGTCTGTATCTCCAGCACCGCGACCAAGTAGATCTATTGTGCACCCTATAGTATTTTCCTCAGTTGTTCTCCAGTGCAGCCTTGAGTAGCAGTACAATGTTCTTCACTTTCAGCATCTTGTATTGTTCCTCCATGATATCAGGTCTGCCAAATGGGATAAATCGTAGGAATGCAAAGGCAGGACATTTAGCCATTACATGCTCCATGGTCTCCTCAACTTCCATACAATATCTGTATGTCGTATCTCGATCATGTCCCATTTTATTTAGGATGTAATTACATGGTCTGTTCATCTGAAGGGCTTCTCTGCTCCTCTTTTTATTGTATGATAAGAATTTCTTTAAATGTTTCAGTGGTTTCTGTTTGTTCCAATATTTAATGGATTTCGTCTTGATCATTGCCTTCATGCCCACTGTGACCGGGTACCCAAATAGGTGTTAACTTATGGCACTCTAGCACTGATCTATGGTCATAGATGGGGTTTTTCAGAGCCTTTATTACAGCCTGGCTGTCCGACATTAAGTTTATCCTTGTTCTCACAAGATTCCTTTCCAGAAGTTCGGTCGTTGCTGTATAGATATCATATAATTCTGCAGTAAATATAGTTGAATCTTTGTCCAGAGGTATGTGAATTCTGCACCTAGGTCCGTATACACCGGCTCCAACTCCGCTAGAAGTTTTGGATCCGTCAGTATACCACTTCTGTGCATCTTGCCTCAACCATGGGGCATCAAGTTCCCATTCTTCTCTTGTTGGGATTTAAACTTTTTATTCCTTCCTATTTCAATCACTGGATTTATTTGATCACTACATAGTGTCATGTTCTTTATAGAACTGGCCTCGTTAAGGATCTCCAGATGGCCTTTATGGTCACCTTCTTTGAACTTAAATAGTTTGTGGAGTTCGATTGCTTGCTTCATAGCTTCTCCCTGTATCGCGAGGTGCAAAGGATCCAGGTTTAAAATCACCTCCAGTGATGCAGTTGGAGTCGAACTCATTGCACCTGTAATGTTCAGACATGTTAGTTTTTGAATCTTCGATAGCTTCTGCTGAGCTGTTTTCTGTGTTGTGTTTTCCCACCATATGACCGATCCGTACAATATGCTGGGGAGAATCATTTGTTTATATATCCGCATAGACATTTTTGGGCTTCAGCCCTACGATTTGCCTAGGAGTTGTTTACAAGCCCAAATTAATTTTACGGCTTTTTTGCTTATTGTCTCCAGATGAGAATTCCAGGTGAGCGATTTATCCAGGGCTATTGCTAAATATTTCGCCTCCTCTCTGAATGGTACTTCAATGTCCTTTATATACAGCCTAGGTAAATTTAAATTCCTTCTTCTAGTAAATGGAACAATTGTGCTTTTCGTAGGATTTATAGAAAGTCCTTCATTTTCACACCATTTCCATGTTAATCTAAGTGCATTCTGCATTTGGTCTCCAATCGTATCATTATGTGTGCCACTCACTATAACTGTGATGTCATCCGCATATCACTACTCACTTTTCTAAGTTCCTCAAGTGTCCTATTCCACCATCTTACCTTCTTATTTGTGGTCTTTGTCCTCACCGGCCAGTTGTCTTCATAGGAGGAGATAATATCAGCAGTCAAATTATCAACTGCCGCATCTAACTCCGTTACATTATTTATGGTTATCCTCGGACACCTATAGTTTAACCTATTCATTCGACAATTTTTTATGCCAAAAAGGATATGGTTATGATCCGAAAATGAGTTCTCGTTAGAGACTCTCCAGTTCATGATCATATCCTGCATATTATTAGTCACAAGGGTCAAATCAATGACCTACTTTTCCACTGCATTCATAAATGTGTGCTTTGTTAGGGCTCATGTATATAGGGACAAGCCCGCAACGTTTGACGCACTGTAAGCCAATATTAAAAAATTAATTATGAGATACCGGCCGATATGTTGGGGAGAGTATGCCCAAATTGGACCCAGCGTATGAACCATTTGATGCGCAGCCGCGGTCAATATTCATATGAAATCATCTTTAAACATTGAATTATATAGAACTATTCACTATATAGTTCTATCGACTCAAATAAAGATTTCATACAATTCTCTAAATTTTATGTGTTTTTTTTAATCAAATCCGAAAGCTCTTAAAACTCACCCATAAATTAATTAAAAAAGAGAAACAATTAAATGTAATTATTATGATCGCGACACATCAAATCTAATAAGTTTTTGGGTTTACTTTGCGAATATGTATACAAAACAAATGTCCAACTTTCATCAAGAAATTTTCTTATATTTACCTCAGCGCAAAATTATTTTTTAAATGATTATATGTCGACTGAATGTGTTCTTATGTGAGACAGGATTTTTGTAAACAATTTAATTATAATACGCTAAGTTATAGCGAGAGACTAAAAAAAGTCAAATTCAGTTAGGAAAATACAACAAAAAATATATATATTAATCACATAATTACAAAATAAATCATAATACACTAACTGAGCACCAGCAATGAACGCGTAAACAGACCCATGATTTTTCAAAAACCACGAATAATCGATCATGTATGGAAAAGCTTGATAAATACTATGGGGACTCTGCACTATTGATTTCAATGGTTAAAAGTGGTTTACTGTGGTCGCACAAGTACAAATAACGCTGAACGTTCTGGACGGCCAATTGAGGTCAATACAACCGAATATGTTTAAAAAAATCCACGATATGGTGTTGGCCGAGCAAAGAGTAAAAGTGCGTGAAATTGTTGATGTTATAGGCTTTTCATATGGCAGTGTGTTTTCGATTTTAAATGACCAGTTGGTTTTAAGAAAGCTGTCTGCAAGATAGGTGCCGCGTTTGCTGCCAATTGACCATAATGCACGGGTGCACACGTGTTTAGTCTCAATGGCAAAATTCCATGAACTCGGCTACGAATTGGTATCTCATCCACCATATTCTCCGGATTTAGCCCCCAGTGACTATTTCCAAACCTAAAGAAATGGCTCGGTAGAAAGAGATTTAGCTCCAACGATTGATAAAAAAAAGCCTATTTTATGGACCTCGAAAAATCCTATTTTTTGGAAGGGATACAAAAATTGGAGAAACGTTGGGCTAAGTGTATTGAGAGATTATATTAAAAAATAAATTATGTTTTTTGCAAAAAAAAAAAACTGTGTTTCATTCAAAAGGTCATGGACTTATTCATCCGCCCTCGTATATGATCATGCATGTTCATATATATTTCGATTTTTACATTTGTTTTAAAAATTCAACCAAAACATTGTTTTTCCGGTGAAAAAATTTCAGTTGAACTGTATCACCTTAAATCGTTGTTCTAATTGTAAAAATGAATAACCAAAGGAAAAAAGACTTTACTAAATAATGGAACGAGCAATATTTTAACACAGAATGTTAAAATAACTAGTTATAGGTAGTAAAAAAAATAACTGGTTACAATTTATATAATAAAAACTGAACTTTGTTAACAGTTTGAAAAAAATTTAAATATCAAAACCAAAAATAGATTTCAACTACTATATAAGTAGGTAAAACATATTACAAGTAAGTCATTATTTTCACTTTAAAAGTACTGCAATATTCAAGGAGCTTTATAACACTTTTTAGCAACTCATTATTTTTACTTTTGAAATAATGCAGTGGGCAGGGGTATGTCATTATTAGTAATGCAAAAATGAGCTACTATTACAAATTTTTTTCCTGAGATTTTCTTATTTGATAAGAAATACACAATAAACCAAATTTGTAACTTTTTCACTAGGAAAAAATCAGAACAACTAACTATGCTTAAGGCTTTAAAATGCTTGCTTGAGTTTATTTTATTAAATCATATTTTTAGTTTAAAAATACCCAAATTATTACAATATACAATAAATACGCTTTTAGAATAAACATACATTTTGAACAAAGTTTGCAAGAATTCGCAATTACAAATCCTAATATCCTGGTAATCAAACAGTTTTTAATCCAACTTAGAAAATATATTTCTTAGGAGTTCAAATCAAAAAAAATTATAAATATTCTCTGCACTCAGGGGTAGAACACAATCGGCAATTCACACCTACACTACACGAATATCAACAAATCTCACAGCTAAGAGCACAAAAAATACAATTATTTCATTTAGTAGTACGCTAACTTTCAACAGAGCAAGTATATGCCGCTTTGTTGAAGAAATAAAGTACACTCTAAAAATTTGTTTTTTATTTTATTATAGGTTTTTTTATTGTAGGTATTTATTTTGTTTTCCATTTACATTTTAAATTAAAAATGTGAAACGATGAGTGGGAAGAATTTTTCTTATTTTCTTTAAATATATTAAATGAGTCAGAGTGCCTTGTATGCAAACGAATAATTATCATTATAATGAATCATTTTTATTTTTTATAATAGAGAAAACAAAAACATGAACTATTTAAATTCAATGAATACGGATATTCTCTTATCGATTAATTTCATTTATTTGTTTATTTATTCATTCATTCATTCATTTATCTAGAAAGATAAAATAATTTCTTACGGTGTAAAACACCAATACAATCATATTCTCTCTTTCTGCCGACCACTGCCATAGACTTTCCTGTGTAAACTAATTGTAAAAAAATTAAAGTGCTTATTTATGTGCCCCAAACGTAATTTTTCTTATAATTTTTAACGAGTACGCATATATTTATAAGGAGTACAGGATTTGCTAAGATTTTGGTTCGATGGGGTAAATCCACAAGACTTTAGTTTTTCTTTGATTTCAGAAAATTATTGTGTATAAACTTAGTAATTGTTGTACCAAATGAAAGGCTACTTACCATTTTAACTAGAGTTTGCCAGATCTTAACTTCAAATGTCGAATCGAACAAATAAAATTTCTTTAAAATATCCCAGTAGCAAAAAATACTGGTACAGCACCAGTTATGTACTAGATTATTTTAACCAGACAACTAGTACGAGTTCTACCGCATCTCCATACAAACAACTGTAGAATTTAACATGGAGATGTCATAGGCATGGGGAAAATGTTATCCAAACTCCCACTTTAAAACTGGTTGTAGAACTAGTTTGAAATACAATTTAGCGATGAAAAATATGGAGAAAAACTGGTACTAATGTTGTACTCACGGAACTAGATCTAAAGTTTCTTTTTGGCAGTCGGTTAAGACCTGAATGATATAGATAAAAAAAATATTTTATGTAGACAGTTTCCTCATATTAAGATAATTAGGTAATTTTACTAATTGATATCAAAAATATGTTGGTGTGATTTTTAGTCACAATGAAAAACTCTAGTGTTTATTTGCAAACCCAGACTATATTATTAAAAACAAATGGTAACAACATTTTAATTCAAAACTCGCATTTGAATTGAATATATTCAAACAGTCTTTATATAATATAATGTGTATGAAACTATTACACAACTGATTCAAAATTATTGTTTTAGGAACGTCAAGCCAAAATGGTACAAATGAGACATTTGTGAAACTCGTTCTGGAGAACTCTTTTGCACCAGTAATATATCAGTTAATTTACGGCTCAATTCACTTCACAAAAAAAATATAAGTGTTTATTTCCAAAATAAGATTTTATTATTAAAAAAATGTAAACAAAATAAAAATTTCGATGCTTGTATTTAAATTTGAGCAATTTTCTTTTTAACAGTTCCTACATCGATACTATTAAAGTAGTAAGTACACAACTGGCTAAAAATGGTTATTTTGATAACCAGACAACTGGTTCAAAATGGTTATTTTAAGAACTGTTTTTGTAATTACTATGTAGTCCAAAAATAAGTACATTTTAAAATTTGTTTTACCATTTGCTACCAGGTTTATAAGAAAAATCTCCTTTTATAGAAAAAGATTCTAGGACTCACGGAATCATCACATATTATGACTTTAAAATTTTCCTAACTGATATAACTTACACATTTTAAACAATTTTAGTGACTAAATTATTTATATACTTATTAGCTGGTAATGATTACCAGAGAAGACAAAATAAAGCAAAATTCAATGCATTTAAAGCAAAAAATGTTGTCAAAAAGCAGAAGTAAAAAGTTGGGGAAAAACATTTTTTTAAAAAGGTAAAAACCAGCATAAAAAATATATTTTTTATTAGAATCAGGCCTTTGAGGCAAAAAAAATTAAAAAAGGAATTTAAAGCTCAAAAATCCTAAGAAAAGGCGAGTTTAAAGCTAAAAACTGGAAAATCCAAAAAAGCAAATTTGACTTCTCTGATCATCACATAAGGTTATTAATTATTTATTTTTATATATCATATTGTACATATAAGTATGTATATATGTATTACAAATTAATGTTAACCATGCCTCGTGCCCATTTTTTTAATTGCCTGGGTGCGTTACTTGAATGCGATATGTTTATCTAGACCCACATGTAAACGTTTATTATGCAAATTATGTGTGACAATTTTTGCATGAGTGGCAAACATTTTTGATTGACATATTGAATGACATTTGATTGAAAAACAATAAAATAAATTATAGAATCAATAGTAATGAAATCTGTAGTGAATGTGAATTATATTCAAGGGTGATTTAAATTTATACCATGTAGTAACAATTCGTAAATCAATTTTAACAAACAATTTGCAATTAGAATCACCGGTTTGTTATTAAATTTCTTTCGAACAATTTTGTGGTAAACACTATCTTTTATGTCTGAAATCCCGGGATATACATATTTTTAAGTTAAACTAATGTTGACAATAATGTATTCAAAATTGAATAAGCTGTTTTTTTTTTCTTTTAATCAGAACATATTTTTAACAGTTTTTGTTTTAAAATCATTAATAAGCACTACATACCTACAATTGCAACAAGAAAAAAGTTTAGTTGATTTTTAGCAATTTGATTTACATTCTAATTTTGAAAAACTTTTACTAAACATTCGAAACGATTAAATTATTTCTAATGTTTCTTCTTCAAATTGCTACATTCAAGGGAAAAACTTAATAAAAACTAAAGTACCAACCGAATCGTAAAGTTTTTTTTGGCTTCAATAACTGCCAAATTCGGTGAGGTTATGTTGAAAAGAAGAAGGGCCATTTCCCCTTCATAATAATCCAAAAATGGGTGACATACAACTATGCCAGAGAATCCAAATACTACTCAGCCGATGTGATGTTGATCTAATTGCGCCACTAAAGCCCAGACAACATAGCCGCTGAACCCTTTGGAGTTTAACTACATTACATTTTCTCAAGATCGGTATGACAGGAGGGTTAATCGTAACCCACCTCCTTTTACTATTAAACAGACCAACTTCGGTCTAACTCGGGTTCACATTCAGTCCCCTAGATATTTCGCAGTCATAACATAATTTGAGTGCCTAGGAGCCCTACTACATACAAAATTTCTCATATTTTCCCCTCAGTAGTATCGCCACATCATCTGCGAAGCAGGCGGGCTCAAATCCTGCATTGGCTAAAGGCCTTAAACGACCTTCCTCCCTGTGGAATGCCACAATATATACTGTCCCTGATCTTTGTTCCACCGACCTCTCAATATATCCAACTGCTCTCTAGTATGCGACCGACCCAGTCGGTAACTACCTACCACCAAGTAATTCCTAAGTATTTTGCGGTTTCAAACTAAAATACCCAGTTAAACCAATTTTAGTTATAATTTCTGTAAAAAAACAGTTAGAGAAAATATGCATTCGTATCCATGATTAAATTCGTAAGTTTTAACTAGTGTTTCCAATTCGATTAATCGATTAACCGATTTCTCGATTAATCGCATCTCTTTCGAACCGGATAAACTGTTAAAAGTTTTTTTTTAACTCATTAAGTTTCTTAAATTTCGATTATAAAAAATGCAATTAAAGCTTAGAAAAAACAAATAAACACCAACAATTTTTTTTAAGTCTTTTGGAAGAGATCCTTAGGGATTGGATAACTTTTTTAAGCAACTCAAGGCAAGTGCAATATAAGTATTAGGAAATACGATAAACAATATTTAATTTTTATTTTAATTCCTTTAAAAATTCTAATTAATCTAAACTATATTTTCATGTCCTTCAAGCCTAGGATAAATTTGTTATAAACTGATGTTATATAACAGCTTAGTTTACTTAAGCCAATTATGTTAAGCCGGCCACTCTCGTACAGTTTTAACTGTCAGATTCAACTGTTCAGTTATAACTGACAGACTTAACTGTGAACTGAGATGTACACACACGTGTAGTTCAATACTTCAGCTTTTAACATGGATTCGAACGAGCAGGACGGTAACTTCTTCGCCAGCTTGTTGTAGGCAGCATCTTTTTTGGCGCGATCATGGTACTCGCTAGATTTAACTTGCCATAGGCAAGGTTCAGATCTATATATTGCAATAAAATCAACTATCACTTGGTTCTGTTTCCGCGACATGATACGTACTCTCGCTCGACACAAGTTGAACTGAGAACGGTAAAGTTGAACCCCCACACACGTTCAATTCAGTTGAATCTGTCAGTTAAAAATCTAAAAATTTTAAATTTCTCAGTTAAACTGAACAGTTGAGTTGAACTGTCAGTTATTACCCACATATGTAAAGTGTTAACTGACAGTTTTAACTGAACAATTGAAACTGACAGTTAAAACTGTACGTGAGTGTCCGGCTTTAGAGCATTTAAAATAAGAGAACTTTTTGTAAATAGTTCACGTTCATAGCTCATTTAACAGAATAGAAAAGAAACTCATTTACTATTGCATAAAACTGTATAAATTTTCTCACAAATTTCATTAATTTATTTTGGAACTATGCTATATTATTGAAGTCGATTGGATATCAATATGTATATGTTAGAAATGGAAGAGTGTTTTGCAAGAAAAGTGAGATTTCGAAACAGCAACTTATAAGATGTGAAGATGACGTTAATAAAATGTTATTAGATGCGACAACAAATAAAAATTGGTCTCGAAGGTCAGTGAACAGTAGTAGAGGAGTTGATGATTATGATTCCAGTGATGATTATAAGGTGAGTTGATTTTTAACATTTGTTTTTATATTCTTCTTTTTCTATTATAATGATCAAAAATCAATATTTAAAAAACTTTTAAAATTAAAAAATTATTTTTGCAATTTAAATTATAATTTTCTGAATATAATTAGTATAAATATCAGAAGCGTCTCCTCACTTCTAAATTTTAAAATAGATAACAAACCCCTGAAACTAATATCCTTTTATCGATCACAAAACTCTGATGTTGAATCCTTTTTGAATAATTTTGATGTGGTTTTATATGATAATACTCAAAATCCATTAATAATAGTTGGAGATTCTAATATTGATTTGTTTAAAATCCGGTTTATATTGATTTGTTACCAATATTTCAAAACTATATAACAATACCCATATTTTAGTAACACGACCTGAAAGTGGAACATGTATTGATCATGTTTTCACCAATTTCTCAGAAAGGATTTATGCTGATTCGATTTAATGTAACATTTCTGATCACAATATACTCTGTTGTAAATTTAAGTGTCAAATGCCGTCATATGAGTGTTTGAAATCCCATTGTGATTATTTAATGGCTAAGGACTACTTACAAAATAATTTACCTACTAATTATTCCTCATGGAACGCCACAAATTTGACAAATACTTTGCTATCTTGTATGGAAGCTGCAATGAATGATTCAACTAAGGTAACTAAATCTAGAAAACAATTGCGTTTTAAGCTTACACCTTGGATCAATAAAAACCTACAGGAATTGATTTTACTTAAACAGAAATTGTTAAGGGAAAGGCGCAGATTATTTAATATGCAAAATACAGGTGAAAGTTTGAGAAGAATAAGCAAAGTAATCAAAATTGCTCCCAAGAATTGTAGGGACCGTTTTTATATTGAAAGTTTAAATTAAGTTGGAAATGACCCAAAGAAATCCCAGAAATTTATTAATAATATTCTCGTTAGATCGCAATGAAATGAAGTTATCCTCAAAGATTCACATGGTCAAATCGTTTCTAGTGCCCAAGCTAAAGTACGTTGTTTCAACAATTATTTCCTTTCAGCTGTGGCAAATCTAAAGCAACAAATTGATTGTGGTAGTGCAGATACCTTTAACTCACATCGAACCATTTGACAATCACGTCATTGTTTTTCTATTAATAATGTGAACGGTAACGATATTCATGAGATAAAAGTCCAGGTTATTATAATATCTCATCAAAATTTATTAAAGATTGTGTAGAAGAAATTACACAAATGTTAGTAGATCTCTTCAGCAAAATGATAACTACGTCTGAGTATCAAGAAAAATTAAAGATAGATAAAGTTGTTCTTTCAACAATAGATAAAATATTTGAAAAATTGCTCTACGATAAGATTTTTACTTTGACGAGAATAACCTTTTGTATGATTTTAGGAGAGAATGTAGCACTCGCGAATGTAATAAAGTACATTTGTAATGGATTGGATGAATGATCTTGTAGATCATCAAATATTATTAAAAAATTAAAATTATATGGAGTACGAAGAAGGGAACTATTATTGTCTAAAAATTATTTATCAGACAGGAAGCATTTGATGCAAATTAACAATTTCAGAAGTTTCATTGGATCTGTTGATTATGGTGTGCCACAAGGAATTGGATTAGGTCCATTACTATTTTCAATTTACTTAAATGATTTCAAGAATCAGGGTTTGACTGGCCAAGTGTATATGTTTGCTGACGATGTATGTTTATTCTATCCTTACAAGTATGATTTAGTTTTGAAAATCAACATTGAAAGAGATGAAGCTTTAATTTTTGATTTAATTTTTTTTAGGTGAAAAAAGTTTTTGTGTTGAAAAAAAATTAGTAGTGAAAAAATTTTTTTGTGAAAATATTTGAAGTGAATATAAAATATTTAATTCTAACGGACTGGTTCAAAAACAAAAGAAAATATTTTACTTGCCAGTCGCTACTATGAAATTGTACTAAAATACACCCCATTTGTATGGAAAATTTGGAGGTACCTTCACATTTTTACTCATGACTTTAAAACCGATGGACCTATTTTACTCATTTTCAATACCAAACTGTTCGGGAGGATGTATATTAATTTATTGAAGGACCCCAGCTTGCGTCTTCGAGCCGTCTTCAACATACATACAGACAGACATCGCTAAATCGACTTAAGATTGCATAAGAATCACGACTGTATATACTTTAAGAGGTCTTAAACCTATATTTTGACATGTTACAAACGGAATGACATACTGGTATGTATATAAGGTATATATTAATTTGTTATTCCTCCACCATATATAATACATGTTATTTATTTATTGTTGTTTAATTTGTATTTTTTGTTGGTATAAATTCAGTTTCTAAACATAATACCTACCATTTTGGTCTATTTCGGTTTTTTGGACCTAGCGGTGGTCGCCATATAGAAAAAAACCTTTTTTAATTCCCGAAGGGGGTGATATATATATTTTTTTAAAGGGTGCCCTAAAAGGTAAACTTTAGCCAAAATTCCTGTTAATTTTAACCACAATTGATTTCAAATTATTATATTATGTTTCTCCACTATCAGCCTCACATATACTAAGCTAAGTGAGATGGAGCAAAATAGACAAAAAATATTTACCGAATTAGTTTATAAGCTAACTGTTATAATTAATACATGTCTATTCAAAAATTTAGCTTTCCTTAATTTAACAGAATAAGGTTCTCAACTTCATTGAAAATTCTGCAGGAGCAAATAGAGGTACTATTTTCCGTTATTTTCCCAGAATCTCCAACTACTTGTACGGGCTTTTTATGAGCTTGCAAGTCCAGAACGTGACACTTAACTCACGGTAACTTTTAACGCGTCTGGCACGTCTGGATAAGATTTCCACAAAAAACCATTATTCATTTTTTCTATTGGGATCATGTGGAAATTTATATATTTCTAATATAAGGGACACCATAATGTGCAAAATACTGACCAGCGCATTTTTTATTATGCTGCTGTCGTTGTTCATGATGTGACTTTTGGCTAAGAATTACATACAAATATCAAAATGTAGGTTTGCACATACAAACATCCCTATAATTTTTGCTAATGTAAAAGGGATCTTTTACAATAACAGAATAATCCTTATATTATGATGCTGAAGAAAAATACATAAACACTGTCTAAAGAGAAAATTCTTTAAAAGAAAGAAACCACTTTTAAACAATCAATATTTTCTTCTTTTAAACCGTAAAAAATTAAATCCGATGTTTTCAATATATAGACGAATATTACGCATTTAAAATATTTTCTAATGTTAACTCATGGATAAGGTTTGAGGACCACACCTGCGAAAAGTCAATTAAAAAATATTTTACTTTAATCACGTTCTTAACTATAGAAGGTAGATCGACTGTGAAATATTAGAAATTCTTTGACCATCTGCAAATTCCCAGCAAAAACAAGGTATCAACTACTTACCAGCATATTTACTCGCTTAATTAATTAATGGGTACTCATTATTTTTTGGCTGCTTGTAAGCGAGAGCGTAATGACCTTCTATTACTTAGTTTTTTTTTGTAAGTTTGAAGATAATGACTACTAATTACTTTTGGGACATCGCGAACTTTTACTCTTCGATCGGCCAACACCATATCGTGGATTTTTTCGACATTTTCAAGTGTATTAACCTCCAGAACTTTCAGCGTCAAGTAATTAAGCGAATAGTTCAAACCCTGTTTGTGCTGGGTTATCTAGCAGTCAATTTGAAAACCTGCAAAAAGTGATTTAAAACCAAAAAGCGCATATATTGTAAAAATTGTGTATTTGGGGTTTGTAAAAGTTTCCATATGAGCTGAAATTGCATTAATTGTCAAGTTTTATGAGCTTAATTTTTTAAATTTCAAGCTAAAATAGAATTTGTCAAGTCAAAATACTTTTATGGATTTAAAAAACTTGCCGAAATCCATATTATAACTTTCAGCCAGTGGCGTGCCCAAGGGGGATTCGCCGAAATAATTTCAAAATATAAATTTTTTTAGTTTATTTAGTAAAAAATATTTACAAAATAGCTTGTATTTCTTTGTTTCCTATGGATTTTCATTGCAAGACTAATTGAGATTTTTGAAATCAGGTAAAATTTGCTCAATTTTCTCTCAGTTACCGAACCTTTGTAATATGTACAAAATTTTATTTGGCAGCTGCTTACGATGAAATCTCTATACTTACCCTTCCTCCATTATTAATTATTGCACACTCATAATATTATTTGGGTAAAAAGATCCAAAAATATACTTTCAATTGGCTTTTTTATTTAATTTAACACCTTTAATATTTTTTCGAATGTTTTCTGAAAAAGGGTAATTAAAGGTTGATTTACACGTCGACTACCCTATCTACTGTATTGGGTTTAAAATTCGGAAAACAACAAAATAATATTTTATTTTATTTATATTAATCATATTATTACAAATACCCTAATACCCTAACAGAGCACTAGCAACAAAGGCTATCGGCTCGTTGTAGCGAAAACAGACCAGAGCCTCTGTTGGGAGTTGAACCAAGGACCCAGGATGAACAAACTACCAAATTTTTAGCCACCCATGATGCCAAATGGTGCGACTACAAAGAAATTTTTAGCCGAGACCACGAAATTCTTAGCCGATTTACAGAAACATTTATCCGCTAGCTATAAATTTGGTAGTTTGTTCATCCTGGTTTATAGGGTCCTTGGTCGCACCATTTGGCACCATGTGTGGCTAAAAAGTTGGAAGTTTGTTCATCCTGGTTTATAAGATCCATGGTTTGATGTCGAAAAATCGTCGTATTAATTTGAAAGTTTAAAATTAAATGTATACATTAGATCTCAGTCAATGTGATAAATAAGTTTATATAAAAATTTTATATGAATTTAAAAGCTGTAAATTTTCTTTTTAAATGTTTCAAATGTAAGGTTTTGAAATTGCCAACTTAAAAAAAAATATGGAAAACAAACTATGGTCCCCCCAAACGAAATCCTGGGCACGCTTTCAGTCAGTCAGTAATGAAATAAATTGCATTACCATTGTTTTAATTAATGATAATGATTAAAGAATCTGATTTCATTGATCAATTAAAATGTTTTTGAATTTCATTATCATTATTAGTGAACCGATTAAAAAAAACATTAGCATTAGGGCGCCCCGGCCAGTTGGTAGCGCGCTAGCTTAACAGTGTTGGGGTCGTGGTTTCGATTCCCACCAGAGGCCGATAGCCTTTGTTGCCAGAGACTCTGGTCTGCTTTCGCTATAATGAGGCGATAGCCGATAGTGCTCGGTTAGGGTATTAGGATATAATTTGTTATTCTATGATTAATATAAAAAAAGTAAAATATATAAATAACATTGGCATTATTAAACGTAATTTTATGTGACAATTTTGTCGGCAAAATCTTTGCTCTAATAGAGTACGAGGACGGATCAATAAGTCCGTGACTTTTCGAACTTCCCTCGATGTGGTATGAAATGCAACACTGCTCCCATTAAGTACCACCTGTGAGTAGACTACTGTAAAATTTTGAGCAAGTTCCGTCATTTACTTTGAGTTTAACAGCTGTTAAAAACATACAACCTCGTGGATTTTTTAAAAATGAAAAAAGTGAATTTCGAGTGCTCATTAAACATTATTTTTTGCAAAAAAAACCTTCAATCAAACCAAGGAAAAGTCTGGTAAATACTATGAGGACTCTGCACCATCGATTTCAATGGTAAAAAATTGGTTTACTGTGGTCACACAAGTACAAATGACGCTGAAAGTTCTGGAGGTTAATACACTTGAAAATGTCGAAAAAATCCACGATATGGTGTTGGCCGATCGAAGAGTAAAAGTGCGTGAGATTGTTGATGCCATAGGCATTTCATATGGCAGTGTGGTTTCGATTTTAAATGATCAGTTGGATTTAAGAAAGCTGTCAGCAAGATGGGTGCCGCGTTTGTTCCCAATTGACGATAATACACGGGTGCACACGTGTGTAGTCTCAATGGCAAAATTCCATGAATTGGGCTACGAATTGGTATCTCATCCGCCATATTCTCCGGACTTAGCTCCCATTGACTATTTCCTATTTCCAAACCTAAAGAAATGGCTCGGTGGAAAGAGATTTAGCTCCAACGATGAAATTATTGATCAAACAAATGCCTATTTTATGGAACTCGAAAAATCTTAGTTTTTGGATGGGATAAAAAAATTGGAGAAACGTTGGACTAAGTGTATTGAGCTAAAAGGAGATAAGTTGAATGGTAATGAAATATTTTTCATTTGCAAAAGTGCCAACTATTGCTTCCAATTCGGTTAATCGATTTACCGATTTCTCGATTAAATGCCTCTCTTTCGGTTAATGTCGGAACAAATAATTTAAAACTCAAATAATTATTCGACCCGTATAATCGATTAAAATAGGTCGATAAACCGGTTAAATTTTTAATATGAATTTTTTTGAATAACTAATTTATTTTTTGAGCTTAGGTTTGTTTTTTATAAAAAGTATTATTTATATTTCAATATTATAATTATTCTTTCCTGAAGATGCTACAGAATGGAGTAGCGAAATATTAAAAAATAAATAATACACTTTATAAAAAATAACATGGTTGGGGCAATAATATTTGAAGAGCATCATATATTTTTGGGTTTATGATTGTGCCAGCCATAGTCGTACTATAATATAGTTATCATATTATGATAATAAAATAACCATAATTTTACCATAATATAGTCCCTACAGTTATATTATGATTCGAAACTATGAAAAATTCTTTATATTTTAGAATATTTTTTAAGAAATGTTTTTCCTAAAGAAAAAATTTGATTCTATAGAAAAATACTTAAAAAAAGTTTTTGTTTATAAAAAAACATAGATTCTATAGACTTTTTTCTAATAGAAAAATTCTTAGATTTAAAAAAAAAGTTTTTGGAATCTAAGTATTTTTCATGATGAAAAGTCCACTGAATTTTAAAATTGTTTGGAGTCTAAGTTTTTGTAAAAATATATGAATTTTTATCTAAGAATCAGTTTGCAGAATCCGAGAATCTAATAATGTTTTTATCAGAAAAATTTCTAAAAATCTAGTATTTCGTATAAGAAACCTTTTCGTACAAAACAACTCTTGAGATCTACAGTATTTTTTTCTTAAAAATTTATTTTATTAATATTCAGAGTACTTTTTCCACAAGAAAGTCATTATTTTACAAGAAATAATCATAAATAAATAAAACATGTTTTTAAAAAAAAGTTATTGTTTTATTGAAACGAATTAAAAAATATAAAATCATCATATATAATCGTTTTGATAATGAATTTTTTCGACTATAAATTGATTATGCATAAAGCATTTTCGAAAATGAAACCCCAGGTGAAAATAATCATATATTATTATTTTTACATGGGTGACTGAACTGATGCATTTTTTTTTTTTTTTGTATGAACACAATACAGTATTATGACTGTAATTGTCAGTCATATTATTTTTGATTTATAATTATTCATTGATTGTTGTCAGCATTTTATAGTTCCATAAGTATCATATTTTGTCCATAGTCAGAATTTTTGTTACCACAGTATGGTTACAGCCAATCATGTTATAAATGAGAAAGTGGCAATCATAAAATATGACAATGGTAGTAAAAATCATATTGATGGTTAGAACCTATTTAAAAATCAATAACTTGATTGTGACAACCATACCCGAATGCAGAAAGAATAATATACAATAGTAGCAGTGATCATGTTGCAACCATGTTTTTAAAAAATAAAATAAAAGATAAAAATTATGAATTTTTCTGTTATTTTTCTTAACTGTAGAAAGAAAATCGTAAAAAAAACATCAACTTAAATACAATCAAATTATTTTCAAATCGAATGAATCAAAGCAAATGTTATATAGGCTTTTGGAATTATGATAGACATTTTTTTTTTGTTTCAATTCCTTTTAAAAATAAATTTTAAAAAATATAAATTTATATTTTCATGTTCAAAAAATTTAAATAGAGCTTTGAACCTCCGTATACATATATTTCGAGCTGAAAAAAGATTTCTTCAGAAGTTTTAGAAAATCTAAAGCAAAGCTTAAATAAAAGACCTCTTAATATATATATTTTCTCCTTAGCAAGGAAACACGAGGAATATACCTATTCCTAACAAGCACTATGACGTTAGCTATGTTATAAATCAATAATATGAAATTGCTTTAAATTTGAAAGCTGTATTTTCTAAAAAAAAACAGTTTCATTTAAAATTATATGTAAAAAATTACTTGGAACTTCGTTTCTAATTTGATTATCAACAAATTTTGATGAAATAGGAACTTCAGTGAATTAAGTTGTTTAGTCAAAAATATTAAAGAATTCGCTTATTTGAATTCTTAATTGTACAAACAGAGAAAAATCGGTGAGGACTTATCAGGAATATGCTGATTTTTATATCTTTTCTAATAGATAACCTCTTTAACTATAAAGCTTAAATCAGGTAGTGAAAGAGTCAGGAACAGTGGCAGCTCTTGTTTACTTAGGTCATACAAAGAAAATATAAATCAATTTTATGGACTATCTACACTGCGTTTTTATGGGCTGCCTTCCACTGAACACGTCCGACATTTTCTTTTAAAGAGTCGTCAGATTCCTCTGAAAAAAACCCAAGATTATAAGGCATGATTCTTTAAAAAAAACTCAGGATGCCTTGAATTTTATTAAAACCAAAAACTTTAGAAACCAACGCAATAGACTTAACTTGATATTTCGACAAAAAGCAGCATTTATTTTGCATTAAACGATTAATTGTCAATTTTCCGAATAACCGATAAATCAAATTTCTTCAAAATTCAATGGTAATGGAAAATTCCTAAGTATGTTTTCAGCATCACAAAAAATGTTCATGTTAAATGTTTATAAGATACTAGCTGGCAAAGCCCGTTACGTTGTTAGCGTAGAAAAATGTTTCTTGGTCAAACGCCCGGGAGTACCCGGAGTCCCATTTTTTTACCATATCCCTTGCCAAAATTCTGAAATGTGCCTAATTAGTGAGTTAGTTTATAATCCAGGTAACACATATTTAAAATTTCAGGTTTCTGGCTAAATCGGTGTAGGCAGTTCATCAACGGTTAGGCTTTTCTCCTTTTGGCCCCTTCCCGTACAAATTTTCAGAATTCCCGTCTGAGAGGATGTCTACGCCGGAGGAGGAACCTATATACCAATTTCAA